>PVLD010002345.1:0-74735 GCA_004027595.1 Dinomys branickii | reverse complement strand
AAATACCTTTTCAAAATCAAAGAACATCAAAAATGTTTTCAGAAACATAACATCAAAAATGTTTTCAGAAACATGTTTTCAAAAACTAAAGGAATATAGCACCAGAAAGTGATAAAAATATTAAGTCATTTGTAGAGAAGGAAAATTATATTGAATAAAATATGGAGCTATACAAAGGAATAACAACTACATGACTAAACACACAAAATTTTTTTTCTATTTAAATCTCTTTAAAAGACAATCATTTAAATAAAAAATAATAACAAAATATTATGAAGTTTCCAGTGACTTGTAAAAGTAAAATGCATGACAATAACATCTTAAGGGCCAGAAGATAAATCCAAATATACTAGCATAAAGTTCTTATGCTTCATATTAAATAGCCTACTATCATTTGAACTTCTGTACTGTAATAAGTTATGAATATATACTACATACCTAAAACAATACAGCTAAAAGCCAACAAAGGAAACTCAATTTAAAAATTTTTCAATATACAAAAGCTCCAGAAAAGTGGGAAAATTACATCCTCCCCAAGATTAGGTGAAATAAACAAAATACCAAACCTAAACCAATCAATGAGCACATTTAATGTAAAGTCTAATAGAGATTAATTGTCAGATTGTATCAAAAAAGCAAGACCTAATTATTTCTACATAAGAAATGCGTATTAAATAAAAATATACAAATAGGCTGAAAGCAAAAAGATGGAAAAAATATACGTACACCATGGTAATAATATTAAGGCAAGAGGTTAAACCTTTATCTGAGCTCTCTGACCAAGAGAACAAGTCTTCATTCTTATACCTTGAACATGGTATTTCATACATGAGAGGTACGCACCAAACCTTAAGTGAACACTTTGGGTGAGGATAACCTAAATCAAACTGTTAGGAGTGCTTCAATTACACCTTATTATTTCTAGTAAGGATTAATTTTTAAAACAACTAAAAATCATCCTCCAGTAATTTTTCAAATAATTCTTAAGGAAAGCCCCCCATTTGAACTACCACAAAAGCTTCCATCCTTTCATCTTCCAAATGCAACCTTTACAAAGCCTTAGGGTAAAGTATTTCACCGTTCATTTACCTTTATACTTAAAACCCACAAAGAGCATATTGCCTCCAATTGTACATTATTTCAAACACAGAATCTAAAACCTACATACATGAAATGGGGGCAGCAGAGGTTAACATTAGCGAGTTTCTAGTAAAAGTTAAGGTTTTCAATTTATTATTTTTTATTTTTTTGCGGTACTGGGGATCGAACTCAGGACCCTGCGCTTGCTAGGCAAGCGCTTATTCCACTGAGCTATATCCCCAGCCCCAAGGTTTTCAATTTAGACGAGCATTTACTGTGAGATTTCAATTCTTCCTTTTTATTTTAAAACACCTTTATGAAAAGATGAATGAGTACATGATAGCTTTTGAGAAAATTTCCATTTAGAAAATTAAAAAGTTGGCAAAACTAGACAGTTGAAGTTTATCTTTATTGTAATAGCGTATGAAAAATTGTGAGAAGCATAGATGAAGTCCGAAAAGCCAAATGGGTCCTTAACGCCTCTCACTTTTCAAGGTGTTTTTGTTGTTGTTGTGTTCTTTCACCTGCAATGTAAGATTTTAAAAGTGTCCTGCACAGGACTTACGCTTTCCCTCTGCTTATGTTTTCCCATGTTTTCAAGGCATGTTACTGAGCACCTACTACACTTATGTGCCAAGAATTAGGCAAAAGGTAGTGTGTAAAGGAAACACCATGCAGTTGTCATAGACCTCACAGTCTAGTGGAAGAAACACCCATCATATAAATACAGATTAAAAGTACAGTAATTAGTCTTACGGCTAATGGAACGAAGGCGCTCTAGAGAGAAGGCAGGAAGTTCAGTCGGGAGACTACAGCATTTCAGGCAAATGACTAGAACGAAGGCAAGAAGTCAAAATGGGGCATTTAATGCACTTGCTAAAAAAAAAAAAACAACTGGGTAGATGCAACAAACACACTAAAGATGACTCCAACATGACCAACTACATGGACTTGCAGTCACAATCTCAATTTTTATGCCTCCCTGGATCTACAGCCCTTAGTGCATCCTTCCCAAACTGACTAGGTTTCCTTATTTAATTTGTACTGGCCAACAAACTTAATGCAAGAAGCACATTGAAAAAAAGTACGTGGGTATTGTCACAACCTGGAAAAACCTAAGACATCCTGCTGTAGAATGAGACCACATAGAGGAGAGCTTGATGAACTTGATGAAGAACTTGATGAAATAAACCAGTGTATAGCCAGGGAACTCAAACTTAAGAGGAAGTCAAGGTAAGCAGAGTCGCCTAGCATGCCCCAAGTGGACAAACGCGTGAATGAGCCCAGTCAGAACTGGAACCCTCACTTACCCATACATTTGTGAGCAAGTGCTTTTTCAGTCACTCAATTTTAGTTTCATCTTATTTTCAATGAACTAGCTAACTCAACATGGAAGTATCATTTATTGGCAAAAGAAGACTGAAAAAAGAAAGTGCGAAAAAGAAGGAAAAGAAAATGGAAAATCCAGTTCATTTTCTCAGGCAACTCCTGTCTGGTCTTTAAAGCTCAGCTTAGACTTCAACTTCTCCAGGAAGCCGTCCCTGATCCACAAGTTGGTTCAGAAAAACTCAGCAGTGCCGCTGTATTTTGTACATACCCCATCACGCTTTCCCACATTATAATTGGCCACTTCGTCCTCACCAGGCAATAGCTATGTCACGGACTTATAGTCTCGGTCTTATGCATTTCGATACCATGGTACACAAAACGGCCCTTGATAGTTGTTTCTGAACTTAATCAGAGAATAAACACTTGTCGAATACTCTGAAACCTACTAAGTAACCATATATCACTATTTTTCAACATGTGACACACTGACAACGTGCATGTACATCAGTAGGGAATGTATTTAAAAATTCAGATCTCTAGGCTCTCATCATCATTGTTAACGAAAATGCAGAAACAAGTCGTAGCGGCGTGGTTACTAAATCAACACTTCAAAAATTTCTAGCGATTTTCTGGACGACAGAGTCCTTAGTGTTAACAGGACCTGTGTAAATTGAAAAATCTTCTTTGTCTGCAACGTAGCTTCTCCCCTAAGAAATAGCTCTGCGTCAGAGGAAACAAGAGTTGGGGATTTTCCAAGGAGGTGTGGCTTCTCGGGGAACACGTTTGCCGACGAGGCTCTGAACGCCCCGCGCCCGTCTGGTAACAGGGACAGACGGGGGGCGGAGAGGCGGCCCGCGTCCCGACTTCGAGCCGAGAGCCGGCGCAGGTCCTGCTGCTAAACAGCTCCCGCGGGGCTCTGCCACAGCCACCCACGGTGCAGCCAGGCGGGAGGGCCATGCGGATTACCTTGCTTGGCCGCGACAGAAAGAAAAAGCGGTAAGGTTCGGGGCGACCGCAGCCAAACGCGGAAAGGAACGGAGTGAGAAGGGCCGCCGCTGCTTCCCACCTGCATCAAGCTCCAGCTGGTAACAGGGCAGCGGCTCCAGAGAGAGCTTGTACCCCTCGAAGCGGGGGTCCAATAGAGGTCTCTTCACCCGCAGAGAGCAATTAGCTGCCACCTCCATCACCTTCCGAGATCCCAGTGTGAGAACTAATGAACCTCCGCTTAAAAGGTGCGCGCCTCACTCCTCCACCTAAATCTGTGAAGCAGCGTGGTTCCCATCCCAGAAAGCACTGCGCTCCAGAATGCCTTCTGGGAAATGTAGTATCAGTGAGAAAGTGGACCACGTTGCATGCGGGGTGATGTAGTTTTCTGAGCACTTAAAGTCCACTCTTTGGCAGGGTCTGGACTCTCCTACCCAGAGGGCCGAGCGGCCAGGAGGCGGCCCGCGCTAGTTAAATTCTCACAGTATAGGCAGGGTAGCGAGATCCCGCCCCGGAAATGCGTGTTCTAGCTTTCTGTGTGCTTAGGTGCCCGAGCTACTGAGGGTCTAAGTCCGGGCAGCCGGAAGAGTGTGGTAGGTAACGGTCGCCAGCGCAAGGGTCATTTCGTCGCTGGGAAGGGACGGCCCTCGCCCGCGGTGATGGTGGTGAGCTATGCCCGTGGTCCTCAGGGCCGGGACCCGGGCCCGGCCCAGGCTCCTTTCGATGTGCTGTCTTTCGTTAGCTTCCCCGACCCGCGCTCGCGGGCCTGTAGGGCTCTCCGACTGGGCGTGCTGCTGGAGCTGGCCTGCAGCCAGTCCTCGCTTTGTTTTCTGGCTCCTCCCCTCCCGCCTCTCCAGCAGTCCCCGCCCTGTTCTGTTCTCCAGAAAGTCTGAGACGGGAGGGATCCCCTAGCGCCCGTGTTTTACCAGTGAGAAAACTGAGGCCTTTCAGAAGTGACTTGGCCAAGGTCACTCTCCGCATCTTGGGGAGCCGAGGCGAGAACAAGTTCAGTATCGCACCGACCAAACTTGGTAGTTCTCAGAAGCGTCACCACCCACTGCAAAAGCCAGCGTTTCCCAGTTCTTTCTCCATCCCTGTTCCTCGGGGAGGAAAAACATAATTCCAACTCTGGAAACTTGCTGCCACTCGGAGTTTTCAGGTGCAGGAGAAGGCAAAAGGATTAAAGTTAGTGACAGAGTTAGTTTATTCCAAGAATTATTTATTTAAACTTTCAAGTGGCTTAGATGCCCTCCGAACTTAGTCGTACAATTTGGGATCGGGTTCTCTATTTTTACAGAAAGTTGAGAAGTGCGGATTCTTTTTCCCTAGATCCCACCAGCAATAGGTGTGCTTAATAATACACACATACACTTGCACGGAGTGAGTGTAGCAGATGAGATTCTGGTATATTCTACTGCAGGGTAAAACACTTGCCGGGTAATTTCATTTTTCACTCAGTGGTTAATCATACTTGGATGAGTAGATTATATAGCTTTCCCAAATTTTGAATGCAGTTGAAGTGTAGAAATGATCAACATTCAGTTACGGGCAGGGGCTACTGGAATCAAAGTACCTAAATTCAAATTCTGCCTTTATTTTCTGTCTCTGTGCCTCAGTTTCCTCATATGTAAAATGCAAATTCTGTTAGTAATGTGTAGTAGTAAGTTTGGGAAGTTAGATGTGATTTTTTTCAAAAAGAACCTACAAACAATTTAGCTTAGTGTCAGGCAGTTAAATGTTTAATGTTGCAATAACAGTTATCTGAAAATTCATCAGAAAAAGGCATATGGGGAAAGGAAATTGTATAGTGAGTACATGAAAAAGATGTCTTGGGATGCAGTGAATAATAATGATGATATCATTACCAGGCTTGAAATTTACCAGCCCTTCAGTCAATAGAATGTTACACCTGTTAGGATATTTGCCTAGATTTAGAAGAAAATGTTTAAGTGTTTTATCTCTGAAAATACATGTTGATGTCCAGGTTAGCAAGATGAACAAAGATGCGCAGATGAGAGCAGCGATTAACCAAAAGTTAATAGAAACTGGAGAAAGGGAACGGTAAGTTACAAGACACTGTTTATAAACTTCATTTTACCACGTTGACATTGTTCTAAGAATCGAAGTAGCAAACAAAACATGTCAGTGGAAAGGTCAATAAGAAATTGAGGTCTGTTCAGCATTGCAAGAGTTCAAGGGAAGAGGGTGCTGTAGAAAGATAAGTAGAAATCCTTATCTTTCCAACAAGTATATTACAATGGAGAAGAAGACATCCGTACCCAGAGACTGCAGTTGAAAGCATGGATGTTATCAGTGAGACAGCATGATACAGAACGACATTCAGTTGCCAAACTTTGAGCTGTGGAGCAGCGTACGCTATTCCTGTTCTCTGAAATACTTTTCTTCCTTCCTTTCATTTGTAGCAGATTATTTTTATTGTTTGTTTTTTGAAACGGTTCATTGTGTATAGTTCAGGCAGGCCTTGAAGTCACTCTGTAGCCCAGGCTGGCCTTGAACTCACACCAGTCTTCCTGCCTTAGCCTCCTAAGTGCTGAGATTACGCGCTTACGACACCACATCTGACTGATGTGTAGCAAATTCTAGCTCTTCTATCAAGTAATAAATATTTCTTCTTCAAGGAGACCACTGATTAAATCCCCAATACTTTATCATAGAATTTAATCATGTTGAATTTAATCACACAAGCTGCTCTACTAGTTTGTGTGCTCTGTTGTGATCTAAGTTCCATGAGAATAGAAACACCCTTGTATGTCCAGCACCTACCTGGCCAAGTAAATACTTGAAGAATGCGTGGATTTAGAAGTACACAGAAAAGGTTGAGAAGGGTGCACAGGAGCAGAACAATATAGTGTACAGGACTAATACACATGTAAGGAATCTTCCTGGGTTTAAGGTGCTTAAGTGAGATCTCGCGGAATAGTTAAAGGTGAGGTTGAAGGATTAGCAGTTCTTCAATCAAATAGAGAACGTTCTACACAGAGGAAACAATATGCGAATATGCAGAGTCATTGTTTAATATAACATGATACTACTCTGAGAACTGGAAAATAATCACAGAACTGTAAAATACTTGCAGAAAGCTAGAGAGTAAATTTGAGAGCGTGGCTGGAACAGTGGACGGGAGGAGTGGATTTTGTGTAAGTCAGAATTCATTCAGTTGAAAATATAGGAACTAAACTCAGCAACAGTCTTAACCAGTGGGAATATATAAATTCATATAATTAAGAGGTGCCGGGGGCTGGGGATATAGCTCAGTGGAATAAGCGCCTGCCTAGCAAGCGCAGGGTCCTGAGTTTGATCCTCAGTACCGCCAAAAAAAAAAAAAAAAGAGGTGCAGGGCTTACAATTGTTTCATCCGTCATCGAGTCAACATATGCAAAAGTTACTTGCAAGATTATTTTTCTTTCCTTCTCAGCTCTGTTTTTCTCTATGTTGGCTTAATTTTTAACGGGCCCAACCTGCCTGCCTTCTGAATGGGCCTACCCTAATTGCCATCTTGGTAAACAGGAAATTGACAGTCCACCTTGTGTAGGCCATGTTTCTATCATATTTCTACCCAGATTCATATTCTGGGAATGAGAGTATTTTTTTCTGTCAAAGATACATGGATGCCATGGTTTGTAAGTGTTACTTTATTGCTGCATGATGGGAATTACTAAAAGATTTTAAGAAAGGGATTGACTAGATCACATATTTCAGAAACCTTATTCTGGCTGTGTAGGGGAATGACTGGTAGAGGTCAAGATAGCAAAGAAATCAGTTAGAAGATTACATTGGGTTAAAAATGAGAAATTGGAAAAGATGGAAAGGAGAAGTTACTTTAAAAAACAAAAAGGAAGAAGCAGTTCTCACTATGAGGAAGGAGCCGTCTAGAATAGTGCCATGGGTAACTTCAAAGGATAGTACTGTTAGTAATGAATATAGGGAATTCTGTTTTTGTTTTTTCATTTGGGACGCTTGAAATTACTGAGTTTTTATCATGTGTCGTGCTCTGTTAGCTGCTGCAGCTACCGTAATAAAATTAAATCTACTCTTCCGGAACCTGCATTTTAGGAGACAGATAATGTGTACTACGTTAAAGGTGATAAGTGCTATAAGAATTATAAAAGAGAATAAGGGAGGGAGTGATATTTTCTATAGAAAAGGCAGAGAAAGCTTCACTGAGAATAGATGAGAAGGATACAAGGAAGTAAGGGGGTCCAGGAACCAACGTTCCAGGTTGAGCTTGCCGGAGACTTTTGAGAAGCTGAGGAGATGGACGAGGGAGAAGGGGCAGGGGGGATAAAGGCAGAGGTATAGTTGTGAATAAGGTAAATCGTGGAGGGTCACTGGGGCTATTGTAGACTTTTATCTAAGAACTGGGGTTAAACCCAGGGCCTTGACACACTGAACCATTTTCCCAGGCATTTTGTTTTTGGAGACTGGGCGGCAAGGTCCCTCAGTGGGACTCCTGCTTGTGGTCCTCCTGCCTGAACCTCCTTCAGTGCTGGGATTGCGGCTGTTTGCCACTGCTCCGCGCTGAGTCTTGGGATTTTATTCTGAACAAATTGGAGAGGCCAGGGAGGGTTGGGAGCAGTGGGCAGAGAATGAGGTATGTAAGGTAAGAAGCAGGGAGGTAACGGGAAGTTGGGTAATGGTCCAGACAAGAAAACATGGTGTGAATGGCCCAAATAATGGGACACATTTGAATTCTGGGTATGTATTTTAAGACTAAAATCTCTGGGATCTACGCATGGATTGGATGCACAGGGTGAGCAGTGAAGGGCGCTGCCGCGGTCTCAAGTGCAACGACCCAGGAGAATGGAGCCGTCGTTTTGAGAAGAGCAGGATAAGTGGGAAAGAACATGAAGTTGGCTCTGGCCCTGTTGAGGTTAAAAGGCCTTATGAGGTATCAAGGTAGAAATGGCATAGCAGATCTCTGAGTACAGCAAAAGAGAAGCAGTTTGCATGGAAAGAATCTGTTTAAACCAGGAAATCAGGCGGAGGATGGAGGACTTGTAAGAGTGGGTACGGTAAAGGAATATAAAAGTGTTTCATTTTGTCCATGATGCCATTAGTTGCAGTAAACATCATTTTTTACCGTTAAGTACAAAGAAGGTATTGCTAGTTAAATTATGATAAGCATAGCCAATTGCTGAATTATTAAAATGTAGAGAGGGAGTGGCAGTCTGAGGTTAGACAAAAGGTATAATGGGGAAGTAAGAGAGCTAAAAAAAAATTGCAGAATTTCTGGTCAAAGAACGGATTTTTAAATTTGAAGATTTCAGAGATACAAGCTCAAATAATACCCTCTGGAAGGTGTACACGACCCATGATATTCCTGATGGTGAAGGGAAGTAGAAAGTCGGTCCGGAAAATGGACCGCTATAGCCTGCAGTTTTGTTATTTCATTTTAGTATTGTAATAAAGATATTTTTTAGAAAAGAAGTTTTGCTACTTATGTACATTAACTGTATATTTCATACACAGCCCAGGACACTTCACCTTCACTCAGTGTGGCTCAGACAAGCCAAAAGCTTGGCCACCTGCAGAGCGGACCGTGAGAAGTGTTTGAGCTCCCGTTCATCTGATTTCTTCCAGATGTGCAAAGCCCAGAGTTTCAGTGGTTGGCCTAAGATTAAAGAATAACTTGAGTGGTAAAACCAAGGTTAGGCTACAGTTAAAGGCAGGGAATTTTTAGTTGAACAGTTCAAATGTTGCTTCAGACATTTGTATTTACGATATAAGTCATTGTTTACCTTGTAAACAATTCTTTTTCTACAGCCTCAAAGAGTTGCTGCGAGCTAAATTAATTGAGTGTGGCTGGAAGGATCAGTTGAAAGCACACTGTAAAGGTAATCATTTCACTTAGAACATAAGCTAGTTCCTTCGTTGTAAATTGAGTTGGTCTTTGCTTGCCTAGAATAAAAGTAATCAATACTTGAAAGTATGAGTGCTCAAGCATAATTTTAAAAAGACAGGAAACTGAATCTCGTAATAGCTTCCTCTTTTCAGTGGTGTATGTAGACCTAATTTCTACATTTTTAGGAATTTTGTTTGGGTTTCTAAGTAAGGTATATGCACTCAGGATTTTCTCTGCTATTAAAAAAGGGAGTCATTTTATTGTTCAGTATATTTGTACTTAGTAACAAATTGAGCATTTGAAGGTTGGCAGGCTTGTAGGAATTACAACTTTCTCTTTAACAGTGATAATTTTAAAGTATTTGTTTATAAAATCTCTTAGGGCACACTTACAAAGATGGAAGTTTCTTAAATTGCTGATTTTGAGGATATCACTGGATAGATTATACATGTTCTAGAGTGAACCTCTTTTCCAGCTCAGCTTTTGTATATGAAATTCTGGATATTATGTCTACACATAAAAATAATGGAGACTTTAAGGAAGGCACTGTAGCACATCAGTAAAGCGACAGACTTTGAGGTCATAAACTTTCACTAGGGAAAGACTATAGGTGAATTTCAACTCAAGTCAGATCAGATTTAAGCTCACCTTAAAGTGGAAAAATCCCTAGTTCGTTAGATTATTGTGAATGTTAAACACCCAACAGGAATCCAGTAAAAGTTAATTGTATTCTTTCTTATGTTTTTTTGGCCCACCGTAGAGAAGAGAGCCCAGAAAAGTAGTTCTGCATTTTTGGCTCTTGTTGTTTATGTCATATATTTATGGAAAAGCTGGTATGATTATAGTAAAATAAGATCTGTCCAAGCCAGGAGTGGTGGCACATGCCTGTAATCCCAGCACTCTGGAGGTTGAGGCAGGAGGATCGCTTCAAGTTTGACGCTAGCCAGGACTTCAGAGAGAGTTCAGGGCCAGCCTGAACAACAGTGTGAGACCCTATTCCAAAAAAAAGATTGGTCCAGTTACAGGTTTCTAGCTTTCTACACTTGCTAGATTCGAACATTGTAAGTTCAAATTTATTGTAAATGTTACAGATTATTAAGCTGAAAGATGAGCAGACTTTATCTTTTTTCTGGAAAATACTATATTTTTAAAAGTATACGTTTTCATTAAAAAAAGAAGTGTCCTCTTTTTTTTTAAAGACCAATCTACACTCTAAAAACATGATTTTAACCCTTCCTCTATGAAAATCTTTCTTACAGATAATGATTTTAAATGATATGATTTGTTTTTTGCTTTTGCATAAGAGGTAATTAAAGAAAAAGGACTAGAGCACGTTACTGTTGATGACTTGGTGGCTGAAATCACTCCAAAAGGCAGAGGTAAGGAGTACAAGTTGTGTCAAAGGAAATGTGCACTGCAGACATAAAGTTAGTTGGTTCAAACATTCTTTTCTAAGGAAAGCAGCACCTTTTCCAAAATTATTTAGGATACTTTCATTACCTCACATGCAGGGTCATCCTGGCCTGTCTGCCTTTCTAGTAGTCTGGAGTAACAACTGGGATAATCAGTGTAAAATGTTTCTTTGCTCTAAAATACTGCACTGATATAAGTTGATGCAGTTGTTAACAGAGAGATAATTTTTAAAATATGGGATTTTGCAGAGGAATACACACCTGAAGCTAGGATTTATAAACTTTATTAGATGTGGCCTGACTCCGCTCAAATACTTAATAATTTAAAGTTTTACTCCAGCCCCTGGGTCATTACTTTGCTATCTCTTTCCTTGTTAAAAATAAATGAAGATCTGTCTTCTTGAATGTCTAATTAAGAATTTGGTAGTTCCATAACTTGATGTTGAAAGTAATCCATATTTAAGACTCATAATGCAACCAGTTTCTTAGTTTGTCCCTTAACCTCCTTGTTTATAGAAGGTAAGGGAAGATAGGGAATATTATATTACCACTGAAATGTAACAAATACTCCAGGAGCCGTGTCATTGTTAACTTGGGCGTGGTAACATCATTTTCAATTATTTTGTAGGATTCATGTTTTGTGTGTGTGTGTTTATACGTAGAAGCAGGTGAATTAGATGACTTACGAGATTTTTTTTCTCACATAGAAATAGTAAAAGTAATTTAAGTATAAAAAGTAAATAAATTTGAAGATTATTACATTCAAAACCTAATTCCCTGCACTGCTACCTGCTGAGAATTGGCTATAGAATCCCATGGTCCCTTCCAACCATTTCTTAAATCTTGTTTATAACTAAAAAAAAATCTAATTTTCTTCAAGTATATCTCAGGGGAAGGAAAAAGTATTTATTGTTCCCCTTATGAGTTTATATTTTGAGATAATTTTTGGAATTTCTTTTTCTGTTTTCTTACGTAATTTGTGCATCATCTGTTAACATTGTTAAGGAAAGGGTTATACTGGTTAGATATTACTCTTCTTCTTGTATCTTGGTTATTTCAATGTCTTCCTCATTAGAAAGCGAGCATATAAAGACAAAAATAAATTATGTTGTATTTTTAGTCTTGTTATTGTCAAGAGTTCATCTTTTCTTTTATTACCATTGACCTTTTTTAGTGTATAGTTTTGTGAACTTTTACACATGCATAAGTTCATGTAACCATTGCTGTACTTAGGTTACAAAACAATTTCCTTACATCAAAAAAATTCCCTAAAGATAATAATCTTTCTTTCCTTTTTTCTTTTTCTTTTTTTTTTTGAGGTACTGGAGATTGAACACAGGGCCTTTGCACTGGGCTATATCCCCAAACCTTTCATACTTCTTTTCATTTTGAGACAGGGTCCTGCCTTGTTGCCTAAGCCTGGGACAAAGTTCTGTCAACATCTTCCTGCCTCACTTTTCCAGACTGCTAGGATTATAGTCAGGTGCTACTACTCCTGGCTAAGCTATCTGTGGTAGTCACAGCAAATACTAAGACAATTGATGTTTTCTTGGTTACTATAGTTTTAATTAAAAATGCTGGAAATATACATATTAATTTTCCAGTGGACTTTTAAGTATATAGTATTTGTAGGAAGACAATTTACAAAGAATAATATCTACTAATGATTTATATCATTCTCTGTAGAAATACTGAGTTATTCCCATTTCTCCTGGATATAATCGAATCTATTAGACATTTTAGACCCCCCCACTGCCAGTTTCTAAAACAATGTTTTGTACTCTTCTATGAGAATGCCTGTTCCCTCATACATATTACTGACCTTAAGATTTTTGATAGGTAAGACATGCTATCTAAGTGTGGCTTTAATTTTTATTTTTCTTAAGATGGAGCCCTTTTATATTTCAGAGCTATGGTTCGCCTTTTCTTTGTCCCCTTTGCTGATCTGTGTTAGCCTCCTGGTCTTAACCATTTTGAAGCAGCTACCTGTGTAGTACAGAGATCAGTCCTTTTCTGTACAGATGTTTCCTCAGCTTTTGTCTTGTGGCTTTCCTTGTGATAATTTTGATTGGATATAAAGTGTTAGATTTAAATCATGTTTAAATCGTATGTATCAGTGTGTATTTTTAAATTATTTTCTCCAAGAGTCTTCCTGTTCTCATCAACATGAAACATGTTTTGTATAGTTCACTAAAATAGTGATTTATAAATGCACATCTTTTTTTCAGATATCTTTACATGTGTGTACAATTTTTAAGTGAACCATGAAGGTTATGAAATGTGTATATGGGTAATCCCGAACAAAATGTCAAATCTCAAATTTGTATGTGCTGGAATCTTCTTACGGTGATCTTTCTGTTTTTGTGTTTCAGCCCTGGTACCTGACAGTGTAAAGAAGGAGCTCCTACAAAGAATAAGAACATTCCTTGCTCAGCATGCCAGCCTTTAAGGTTGAATTAGATTGTGTTGTTCTGTGGTTTTATTTCTGAAAGTAAAACTTGCCATAAGTTAGAAATGAGTTTCCCAAAATAAAATCCTTTTTTGTATGATGGTATACAGTTTTCAGTAATGATGTATACATTGTATTGATTTTTTTTCCCTAAATGTGTTATTTTAATAAATATCTCATGAATAAGTTTGAAGTTTGCTTGAATTTGGGAATAAATGGGATTCAGTCTTTATTGCTAATTCACTAGATTTGAGAGAAAGGGTCAGAAAGTAATGCAGTGTAAGTGTTAGTATGTGCAATCCTCTGTTAAATGCTGAGAAGTAAGTGGCTTTTCCTGCTTTTGTGCATATGGTGTATTCCTCTTTTGAATGGCCCTAATTTTGTAAGTTGTAATGCTCCACTTGTACTGTGGTTATTTGTCTTATTCTTTGTTATGAACTCAGAGGTTAGGACCGGGTCTTACTTATCTTTATGTGCCTTCCTTACGCTTCAACGAATTTACCGTCTAGTGGAAGAGAGAACAAGCTGACTCCACACCAAGCTCCTTCACATGCTCTGCGCATCCGAACTTGGAAAGCAGAATCTGTAAATTGCATCCCCACATACTAAGGTCAAGAAAGAACTTAATGGGAAGTAATCTCCACCCATTAGCTTTCCTCTGACATCAGGATTACCAAACCCAACGGACACGTGTCTATTCTTACGGGACCTCTGCTGGAGAGTGACAGCGCTGACGATCCTGCCAGTTGGAACTCTCGTCCCACTCCGCACATTGTTTCTTCCTACCACTGGAAGTCCCTTCTCTTTCATGTGGAGTACATTTTGCTGTATGTGACTATTAAGTAATAATGTTCATAGGGCTCTGTCCTGAGCCCTCTACCTGACTAACTGGATACACATTACCTGGGCAAATCCCAAGAAATGGGTCAGACCGTGGCTTCAAATACCACAGGGTGATAAATGCTAAACTGCATCTTCAAACCAGACTTATTTCTAGCCTCCAGACCCATATACTCGTCTGCTGTGGATCAGCTTCCCTGGATATTCCACAAACACTTCAAACTGACCAATCCTAAATCAATGATTATATTTTCCCCACTAACTACCCCTGTTGTATCCCTTGTCTCTGAATGGTACCTCCCAGACATACAGACTGCCTGAAGAGCTTATTAAAATGCTGATTCTGAAGGTAAGAAAAACCACCCAAGATTCTGTATTTCTGACAAGGTCTGAGTTTTGGTTTTGAATTTTGCTGGGTAAGGACCGCTTGACATTTAAAACTAAATTGTCTTCTCGTTTTAACAGGTCCGCATGAAGCAGCGGACTCCTAGTGTTTCTTGTTCAGAGACCACGCCTCCCCAACGCCTCTTCTGCATGCCCACCTCAGTGGTCTCACTGTTCTCTTTCCTGCTGTACTTGAGATACTTCAATGCAAGGGCGAAATTAAAACTTGGCACAACACTTAGGACTTTCTAGTTCTGACATCTACTTACTTCCCTAGAATCTCCCAAAAAACAATTCCTTTGAAAATCTGTTACCCTTTTCTTCCTACTTAATCTCATTTGTTTAACAAGCCTTTCAAAATTCAGCTTGAATTGCTAAAATAATCTGAGCCTCTTCTCATTTAGGTAACCTACCATTGTCTTCCTATACAGCAGCTGTGCATCTCAGCATAGTGCTTCTTGAGCTTAATGCCTGCGCTCAGGAGCAGGAAATGACATGTTGGACTTCGTGCAGTGCTTGGGTGGAAGCGGTGAGGAGCCAAGTGAGCAAATGAACGGTTGGGGGAACCTTACCAGAAAGTGTAGACAGGTAGGGGTGAGGGAGGGGTAACTGTGGGAAGGCCTCCCATTAACTTTTGGTTCACTATTTCCAGAAATAATTTCTTCTGATTAAAATGGAAATGTCTTTGAACCAGTTGGGCTCAATTACATTCTGACCTGAGACAGGAACACGCACAATCAAAGCCTACCCAAAGAATGTTCACATCTCTCGAGAACAGTCTTCTGAAAGTAGTGGTAAGGTAGTCATTTTCTTAACCATTATCACAAAGGAAGTAGAAACCCAAAATTCGCTCATGAAGATACCACTTTAATAAAGTAAAAGAAAATGAGAAAGTATTTTGACATGTAAAAAATAATAACCTCATAGCAATTCACTACAGAGCATAGATTTAAACCGGTAGTATGGAGAACACATTTCTACCCCCACTACCCTTAGGATTTCCAATATAAATGACATAGTTTGCATCTAGAACCATTGCTATATTGCAAGTAATCAACTTTGTGAAATCTTAACTCTCAACACTGAAAAATTCCTCACCCTTTCACACTCGTTGGAAGTTCAGTAGGATTTTTGTTACGTGACTACCCTGAGTGAATCTAACTAGGATTACTTAAATTTCTTATGTAGGATTAAAGAAGGCCCAACTAAATTATGTATGTAATCACTTTGCTTTGGCATTGCAAGCGTATCATTTGGCTGAGCAGTGCCAAACCAGGGACTGGGTGAAGTTGGTAATTGGATATAGGGCTTTTCATAATTTGATAAAAAGCTTCCTCCAACCTGAGAACTGTAACAGCTGCTCAGTAGCTGATGTTGGAAATGATCCTCTGTGTGTGTGTGTGTGTGTGTGTGTGTGTGTGTGTGTGTGCGCGCAAGTGGTAGAAGACTCACTTTATGTTACTCAATAACTTCATAAAACCCCTCATATTTACCGTAGAAACTACACAAAAACCTTTGAATGAATCTACCAAGAAAACGGGTACGTACCATCAGACCATTCAGATTCTAATCTCTTCTATGAAAATGATCATGTCATGATCATGATCATGATCATTTCTGCCACAGTTTTCTTATCTGGATAATGTGATACTGCTGACCTGGTGGAATTAAAATAATTTTTTAAAAACTTCCAAGATACTAACAGTAACCAGAGAAGACTATGTATTCATTATCCTAACAGGAATGCTAGAAATACATATTTACTTGTTTTTTCTAGTTTTATAATATATGTATACATTAATTACACTTGCCTGGAAAACTGCATTTATATTTTAGGAATTTCTGCCTAGTATTAATTACCATGAGAATACCTACAGAAATAAATGCCATCAAAACTTGATTGGAATAGAACAAGTATCAGAATAATACTCAGTGAAGCTTTGAGGTTTGAAAATATTTCTTCTACTCTCATTTTTATATGAACTCCTCTATGACATGGACTTTACATAACTTATCTTTTGATTTTCAGTACCTAATAGTAAATTCTTGATAAATTCTCTTAAATGAATGAGTGGCAATAGAGAAAGATGCACCTAGCCTCTTAGACTTCAAATTGTTATTTCATTATTCTTTACATCAGCCACAAGGGGGCACTCGAAACCTGCATTTTCGTTCTCCCGGGATAACTGTCAGCAAGCCCAGTTCTAACTCAGACCACCCAGCTTTTAAACATAAAGGGTTACTGAATTACAACTTCATGTGAGAGCCTCAGAATGTATTTCTGGTATGAAGTAATACGAAGTTATAGTGAATTGCTTGGCTGGGATCATTTTCTGAAACCAGCTGAGTCACTGAGTCAGGAAGTTTCAAAGAGCATACAACACTGCAGTAATATTTCACTTACTTTAGCAAGAAAGGAGATGAAAAAAATTCCTTGCAGTGTTTTTAAATGTAGTTATATTCATAGTTTTCTGTTTCATCCTATGTCACTTTGTAAAAGTGTAGAGCGCTCTGTAGTGCCGAAATGCAGGGGACAGTCAGTGTGCATTGACTTCTGACAGTAGTACAGAAAATCAAAGAATGGAAGCATGCAGAATCCACACGAGGGCGCAAGGCTGCTCATAAAGTAGTTTGTGTACAGCAGTGTTCACATCCACAACACTTCAGTTTGGGATCCAGATCATCAGAGTGAGGTGGTACTAAATGGTGAACAGGTGCTGTACCCCTTTCCCCAGGTTTCTGTGGAGGTGTCACTTCTTGATACCTACTTACGTTATCAAAGTTAGGCTTTGACAGGGAAGTGCCACAAAGTAGAGTAGTTGAAAAAGAAGTGCCCATTAAACCGTAGCCTGTCTGATGTACAGGTGATTTGGGTAACAATACACCCCGTGTGATTTGAGACATTCCGTTTGGTTGCGATAATGGCAGTGTTGGAGCGCTGTTTCCCTTCTCAGTTCTACTGTGAACGTCTTAATGACTTCATTAGTCACTTGAAGGTTCCGCCTGACAGTTGTCTATCAACACTAATCTATATTCTAAGGACACTGTCAGAATAAAAAAAGTGTGAGCATCTTGCTGTGGAAGGTATGACAGAAAGTAAAACGGATGGTTAAGGACTTAGCATCTGTACTCATTACAGTTTTGTGGGGGGGGGTGTCTTCCACATCCTGCCTCGTATGTAAAAGGTAGGCTTACAGATGTATTTAGTGAAAAGACTGCGACACTGATCTGTTGCCCTTCCCTTGTTCCTGAGCCGGTTCTCCCTGTTTAAGAGACCGTGGGTGCGCTGCCTCTGTTAGCACCCTCATTTTCCCCGGCTTCGGGCTTCCCTCTTGCCAGCTAAGATCCGATGGTGGCGATAGAACTCCTTCACGGTTTCCCCGTGCCCCTGTCTCCTTTTTTGCCCCATCACACACTTAAGCATACCTAGCACACCCGGAGAGCTAATAGATGCCTGATCATCTCAACCTGAAGAGAATGTCACCATCTTTCTGATAAGTCTTATTTTAAAATTACAACCACAACATTCCGAAAAAGAAAACAAAAAACAACTTTTGGGTCTCGATGTGTCATTGATATGACAACTGGCACTGACATTTGATGAAAAATGTGTGCCAATGTCATGAAAAAATGTTAATAACAGAAAAGAATGAAAGGAGGGAACAGGAAATGCTCTAGATTAAAGGAAAACAGATAATTGACTTTAATGTGTCTTTCTTGCTAAAAAAATATAACTATGAATGGCATTGTTAGGACATTTGGAAATTATATATGTGTGTGTGTGTGTGTGTGTGTGTGTGTGTAGTTTTTGATATAGGGTCTCACCATGTAGTTCAGGCTGGCCTTGAAGTCACTATGTAGCCCAGGCTGACTTTGAACTCACAATGATCCTCCTGCCAAAGCCTCCCAAGTGCTGGGATTTTAGATGTGCACCACCACACCCGGCATGAAAAATTATAAACATGGGCTATAGTTAATTCCCTGAATGTGTTCATGAAGGATCACCACGTTCCATGCTTAAGTATGATGGAGGAAATGCTACATTATAACTACTCTTAGATGGTTTAAAACACCAATAAAAAGTATAAATACTAAATAGGGAGAGAGGAAAGGGTAGGAAGAAATGAGGACCAAAGGAAGGGTACCTATTTACTGCAAATAACTAGGATTTGTCAGAACAAGTTTAATTCTTTCACTTCACACTGTATTTTCAATGACCAAAACAAGTAAAATTAAACTCTGACTTTTTTAATATGTAGTGTATACCAAACTATAAAACATGGTTAGGCCAGTGTTCCTTTTGCATCTTTGCATAGATGTTTTGTATTGTTTGTGTAATTCTATAACTGGCTTTTGCTTTTTGGTTTCTAAAGCATCTTTATTAATGCATGGCTGACCTGTGAAGTGCTGTGCTTATTAATGTGCATACTCAGGGCGTCGGAGAGTGAGTATATATGAGTGAAATCATCCCTCATCAATACCAGACGCACTTATCACCTCCCGAGGTTTTCTCCTGCTCTTTTATTATTGTGTTGTTCCCTATGTGTGCAGTGTCTGTATCCATCATTGTATGTAAGGACACCACATAAGGTTCACCCCCTTACAAGGTTTTAAGTAGGTTATATCCAACATGCTGTATAAATTTCCAGAACTTGCTTCACCTTTTTAACCAAAACTTTGTATCCTTTGAGCTTCATCGGCCCATTTCTTCCTCACCCCAGCCCCTCGCAATCATCATCCCGCCTCCTTCTGGGAGTTTGACCAGTTTTTAATCTCCACATAGAAGCAAAATTGTACAATATCTGTCTTTCTGGGTTTGGCTTATTTACGTAGTATAATTTCCTCCACGTTCATTGACGTGGCGAATGACGAGATCTATCTCCTTTCTATAAAGTCGAGTGATGGCGTGTGTGTATCACATCTGTTATCTATTCACTCATCTTTGCACACTTGGATTAATTCCACATCTAGGATATTGGGAACACCACCGCAACGGGAAGTGCAAATACCTCTTCCACATCCTGATTTCCCTTCCCTTCGATATGTGCCCAGTAATGGAAATGCTGAGTCCTGTATAGTTCTAGTTTTAATTCATTTTAGGAATGTCCATAGCATTTTCTGTAACAACTCTGCCAGTGTACATTGCCAATAAGAATATGCAAAGGTTTCTCTTCTATATACTCACCAACATGTGATCTCCACTTTTGATAATAGCTGTTTTAGCAGTTGCAAGGTGACCTGTTATTGTGATTTTGATTTGCATTTTCCTAAAGTTCAGTGATATGGAGTACCTGGCTGTTTATTGATTGGTTCTTTGTGAGTCTTGTTGGAGAAATGTTTACTCAGATTTTTTGCCACTTTTTAAACTGGTTTGATGTAGGGACTGTGCGTGCCCTTGAGTTGTGGGAGTTTCTGATACATTTTGGATGTCAACCCCTTCTCAGATGTACATGTGCATGGCTGGCAGGTATTTCCTCCCTCTCCACAGGTTATCTTTTCACTTTGCCCATTGCTTTCTTTTGCTATGCAGAACATTTTTGGTTTGAGGTAGTCCTATTTATTTATTTATTTTTGTCTTCGTTACCAGTACTTTGTTACCAGTTACCAGTCTGAAATCTTCCCCCTAAAAAAAACAAAGCCACTACCATGACCAACGCTAAACTACTTCAATGTTTTCTTAAAGGGGTTTTATAATTTCAGGGCTTAATATTAAATCTTTAATCTAATCTCAATTTTTGTGTATAGCGTATGAATTGTCCAACCTCATTGTTCTGCATGTGGAAATTCAGTATTCCAGGCACCATTCACTGACGAGACTATCTTTTCTCCATTGTGTATTCTTGCTACCTTTGTCAAAAATTAATTGACTATTCATGTATGGGTTTATTTCTGGGATCTTTCTTCTGTTCCATTGGTCCATGTGTCTATTTTTATGCCATTACTGAGCTGTTTTGATTCCTATAACTTTGTAATATGATTTGAAAGCAAGAAGTATGATGCCTCCAGCTTTGATCATTTCATTCAAGATTTATTCAGGGTTTTTCACAGCTCCATATCAGCTTTAGGGTTAGCTTTTCTATTTTTGAGGAAAATATTATTAGAATCTTGCCAAGAATTGCATTGACTTTGTAGACTGCTTTGATCTGTCTGAACACTGAGTTCAACCCATGAATGCAATTTGCAAAGAAATAGTGGTTACAACCACAAATGAACACTTTTATTGGCCCAGGACTCTACTACACTTTCCTAGTATCTGTGTTTTCCCACTTGCCAAAATGCCTACCTCACAGTCCTTTCCAGCACTGATAACACTGCCTTATGCCTTACCAAGGAAACAGGAGCAATTGTGTAAGAATCCAGTAGCACCTATCACCATGTCTTGGTTACTTTTTCCTCGTTCCTGAGACAAAATACCCAGTGCTCAAAATGAAGAAAGGAAAGGTTTATTTAGCTTACATTTTGTGGAGGTTTCAGTCCATACTTGGCTGGTTCAGAGGCAGAGTGGCACATGGCACAGGGCAAACTGTTCATGGCAGCAAACAACCAGCAAATGTGTGGAATGACTGCAAGGAGCTTCTCTTCCCTTACATTGTAGACAGCCTACCCCCACCCAGGGGCATGTAGCTTTCACACAGTCTCATGCCCTCCTCTTCCATAGGCTCAGGATATGTACAAAGTAAGCACCCTGGCTTCCTACTGAATCACTCAGGCAAACCTCCAGATTCCCCAAGTTGACACAATGTATCAACCATAACACCACATCCTACTGGCCATTCTGAATGCAATTCCAGATGTCAATTTTGCTTCCACTGGTACCCTGAATCCCAGAACCTCTGTGTTTCTCTGTTTTGTTTTGTTTTTTTGAGGGAGGATCTCACTGTGCAGTGCAGGCCTTGAACCCATTTATGTACCCAGGCTGGCCTCAAACTCACGGCATTCCTGCCTCAGCGTTCCCGAGTGCTGGGACTACAGGTATGCGCTGCCACTCCTGGCCTACCACTGTGTATCTCAATGACTTCATGCCTGCAGCTGTCTCTCACTTCTTCCATCAAAAGTGTTCCCTTTATTACATTAGTCACTTGACCTAGTTTCTGCCAACTTTTATACAAGAATGTACAGTGAATGTTTAAATTTTTAAAAATTTATTACAGTAAAAAACATTGCTATTAATTCTCCTCAGAATACCCTCCCTCACTGTGAGCACACTTAGCCCATCTTGCTACTTCTGAAGCAGTGCTAGTTCTTTTTTGTATCTTTAGTTACGTTTTCATAGCTGCTTTGATGTCCTGAATCCTTTTAAACTTTACCTGTTGTGGTCATTCTGACTTTGGAGAAGAGCCAGACGTCAGATCCAGAGAATAAAGTGCAAAAAGCACACACTGTAAGGTTTTTAATTGACAGAAATTGCCATACACATAAACTGTGAGCTTCTTTAGAAGGTGGTGAGACTGATAGGATAAGTATGTTCAAAGGGAAGGAATGGCAACATGCCCTTCACAGTAGTAAATTTTTAAAATTTGTATTCAGACATTCATGTTGTTTAATCATACTGTGTAAAATCCAGGTCTTGATCACAAATCTCCCTGAAGGAACAACCCCGTCCTAAGCAAGGCTTTTTAGTTGGATTGTCCACGTGGAGTGTACTGCTTTACCTCCCACTCTACCCACTCCACTTGGGCTCCGAGACATCGCCATCCCACGGAGATGGCGTGTCAAGATCAGGAGAGGCTGCTGCCTCAGCCCCTGGACCACGCTTGTAAGGAATGACCACTTCCCTTCCTCAGCACACTCTTCTTTTGGTTTCCAACACTACACTGTCCTGCTTTCGCCTGACTCATGGCTGTGATCTCCTGTTTGCTAGACCTCAAACTTCTGCAGTTTCCACAATCCTAGTTACATGACCTGTTTTCATAACTATCTTTACGTTTTCTCTAAATCAGGGATTCTTAAAACTTTCCTGCATCCCTTCAGAACTCAAGTGAAGACTAAGACTCTTTCTCAGAATAATATACTTAAAGGTACAAAATAAAACTCATAGAATTACACAAGAAACAAATTATATTAAAATATAGTTATCAAAGCTGGGCATGGTGGCACACGCCTGTAGTCCCAGCACTTGGGAGGCTGAGGCAGGAGGATCGTTATGAGTTCAAGACCAGCCTGGGCTACAAAGTAAGCTCGAGGCCAGCTTGAGCTGCATAGCGAGACTCTGTTTCAAAAAGACAAAAAAATATATATAGTTATCAAAATGTTTCTAAATAGGTCTATGATATTAATGTTTATGAGCATAAAAATAAGGCAATACAGTTAAAGATAATTTTAAAATTACATTTTACTTAAAATAGCATAAAGACTTGTTCAAATTATTTCTTAACGTGGAAAAGGACATGAAGCCACTGGATGATATTTTGACAGGATGACATGCATGTTATACTGGATATTTTACCAATTTGAAATTTTTGTCTTAATGGCTATAAATATTGAAATTATTGATTTGTTAAGTTCATTCAATCTGCTGATTGGAATGTCTATCTGTTTGGGTTTCTATAACAAAATGCTATTGACTGAATGGCTTATAAACAACAGAAATGTATTTCTCACAGTTTTGGAGGCTTGGAAATTTAAGATCAAGGTATTGACAGATTTGATGTCAGGTAAAGGATGTTTCCTGCCTCACAAAAATATCTTCTTGATGCACCATCGTGTGGCAAAACGGGAGAATGAGCTAGCTTGGGCTTATTTTATTTTAATTTTTTCAGGATAAAATCACTTTTGCTTGTATTTATCTATTTATTTTTTATTAGTCCATGTATGCAGTACATAATGTTTACCTGCCTTATGTGGAGCTGGCACCCGTACATAACATGTCTTAATTCCTTGTTTTCTCTCCTTTCCCTCTCTTCCCTTTCCCTCTCCATCTCTTGACCCCCCTTACCATCTGAGACAGATCTGTCTCCTTTATTTCCTGTCATCTATCTTTTAGTTTGTCCTTTACTTATATTTTGGCTTCTCATATAAAAGAAGCCATGCAATACGTAAGCTTGTGGGTCTGTGTATTTCAGTTAACATTATGGTCCCAAGGTGCACTCATTTTCCTATAAATGACTCGAGTTTATTTTTCTCAGTCCTCCACTGTATGTAAATACCACGTTTTCCTAATCCATTCATCTGTTGATGCACATGTAGGCTGCTTCCAAGATTTAGCTATTATGAATTGTGCTGCTATAAACATAGATAGGCATGTGGCACTGTGATATGATTTCTTTAACTCTTTGGGGCAGATACCTAGAGGGAAAATAGCTGCGTCAAGTGGAATTGCTAGGTTTAGCTCTTTGGTGGAATTACGCTACATATTTTCAATGTGGTTGTACTATTTTACATCCCAACCATGGAGAAGGGTTCCTTTCCCTCCTGCAGCCTCACCAGCATTGGTTAACATTTGATTTCTTAATGACAGCCATTCTTTCTAGGCTAAGATGGCCTGTTTCACAAAGTCAGTAATCCCACTCATGAGGTTTTGTTGTAGTTACCTACCCAAAGGCCCCATTTCCCACAACTATCACTTTGGAAGTTAGGATTTCAACAAATGAATGTTAAGGAAACAGAAACATTCCAATTATAGCATGAAATTAAAGCTTTTGCAGCTCATTTTACAAAACCATGACAATCTTATCTTGAAAAACTCCAAACTCTGAAAGGCTTTTTGAGTTTAATTCCAACTATACTTTTTCCTTCTATGATCAAGATCATAGACACTATAGTTTAGATATTATTAAATGTCCCCCAAAGCCTCCTGTGTTGAAAGCTTGATCCCCTGCTGGTGCTGCCATGGAGAGAGGGTGGAAATTCTAGGAAGGGGCCCTAATTGGAAGAAGTAGGTCATAAGGAGTGTACTCTTCAAGCGTGTATTTCCCTGGTCCCTTTGCATGTCTTTGTTCCTTGGTTACCACGGAGTGAGCTCTACAACAGTGCTCTGCCTCACTACAGGCTCATATGCAACAAAGCCAAGTGACCATGGACTGGAGCCTCTGAACTAAAAAGAAATAGTCCCTCCTTTTGTTTTTCTCGGATATTCTGTCATAGTGGTAGAAAGTGGGGGCTAAGATATTACCCTTAACACAGGATATGTGAGAATAAAAGGGATTCTGGATCTGTGGTTCAACTTTAACACTATCAGTAGAAGTAACTTTTGAAAGGGTCCTAAATAGTTTCAAGTGTTTACAGATTTATGTTTTCAAAGAAATGGATAGTTATCTAATGTTTGACTTGAATTCAAACCTTGAATCATTCTACTTAAAAAAATAAGAAATAGAATCATGATGTGAAGTACAATTCACCAAATAGAGGTTCACTAGTATTCTAAGAGAGCAAAATTTTCTTATCTTTTTCCTAATTTTTTTTTTTTTTTGTAATGAGAATACGTAAATCTATTCTCAGGCAGGTATGGTAGTACATACCTATAATTCCAGCACTTTATGAGGCTGAGGCAGGAGAGTTGCAAATTTAAGCCCAGCCTAGGTGGCTTAGCAAGACCCTGTCTCAAAACAAAAATTGAAAAAAGGACAAGGGAAGTAGTTCAGTGCGAAGGTCCTGGGTTTAATCCCCAGTGGCGCACTCTGGGGATTAAAGGAAATGTTTCAAAAATGTTTACATGGAATTGTTTAAATTGGAAATGTTTCAAAGTCAATCTATTTTGCTGTTCCAAATCAGGTTCCTAATATAGAAAACATAATTTTTTATATAGGGAATCTGTACTGAACTTGAATGTTTTAACTTATTCATATGGCTAAAACTAATTACTAGATGAGCTGGACTGTGCATAAATGACCTTTTCCTTCTCCAAATATTCTGAATGCAGAATTTCTTTTCTTTCAGAAAAATTAAAATATTTTTATTCAATTAAATCAAGCATTTAAATCTTGTGATCATCCAGAATTAATATCTACATTTTATGATTAATTGATTTCTGATAAAGATATAAGAACACACAGTGAGAAAGGCTAGTTTCTTCAATAAATGTGCTAAGAAAATGGTTATCCACATTGGAGAATGTAATTTTGATTTCATCTCATACTATATAAAAAACCACTCACAATGGATTAAAGACTTAAAGATAAAACTTGAAACTGTAAAACCCCTAGAAGAAAACATAGGAGCAAAAGCATAGGCAATGTAAGTAAAAGTAGACAAAATAGAATTATATCAAATTAACAGCTTCTGCACATCCAGGGAAACAATCAGCAAAGTGGGAGTCAGACAAATGAATGGGGTAAAATATTTGCAAACCCAACACCCAGAAAGGGGTTAATATCTATAAAATATAAGAAACTTAATTCAAAAGCAAGAAAACAAACAACCTAGTTTAGAAATGGTAAGAACCCGAGTAGACATTTCTCCAAATAAGATATACAAATGGTCAACAGGCACATGCATTCCCAGTCAGGGAAGTACAGACTAAAACCATAGTAATATATCACCTTACACCTGCTAGAATGGCTATTGTGAAATACAAAATATTCCAAGTGCTGGCAAGTGATGAAAAGGTAACGGTGGTTCACTGCTAGTGGGAATGTAAATTGATGTAATTAGTACGGGAAACAGCATGAAGCTTTTGAAAAATTGAAAATAGTGCTATAGTATGACGCAGCATTCCTGCTACTGGCTACATACCCCAGGAAGTGAGATCAGGGTCTCAAACATATATCTGCACGCCCATATTCACTGTGGAATTGTTCATAACAGCCAAGATATAGATTAACACAGATGAATGCAGAGAAAATGTATATATACATGGTAGGATACTACTCAGCCTTAAAAAGCATGGTAATCCCACTATTTGCAATGATAGAGATAAATATGCAAAACAGATTAAGTAGAATAAACTAGGCACAAAAGACAGATACCAGGCATTTACATGTGGTGTAACTCAGTTTTTCTTTGCCAGCATCAGTTATTTTTAAGCTTTTATCAAGTTAATTATCAAACACAGATTAACAGCCAGACTAACAGACCCCAGAAGGTATAAAACATGTACAAAAATCGTACTGAATGAAGGTACACTTTTAGATACATTGGCCATGGTGGGTAACAATAGCTTCTCTCTTTCCCTCCTTCTCTCTCTTTCTCTCTCTCTCCCCTATTATCTGACATATGTGGGATAAATTATAACAAAGAGTAGAATAGTGATTTCCAGGGGTTGGGCTTTGGTTAGATGTTGGCCAATGGTGAAAAAGTTTCAGGTAGGCAGGAGAAAACCTCAGGAGATCTATTATACATAGCGACTGCAGTTAGTAACAATATTTTGCATGCTTGAAAATTGCTAAAGGAGTAGATTTTGTATGTGTGCACCACTGGGGACTAAATCCAGGACCTTCGCACTGGACTACTCCCCTTGTCCTTTTCTCAATTTTTGTTTTGAAACAGGGTCTTGCCAAGTCACCTAGGCTGGGTTTAAATTTGCAACTCTCCTGCCTCAGCCTCACAAAGTGCTGGAATTATAGGTATGTACTACCATACCTGCCTGAGAATAGATTTACGTATTCTCATTACAAAAAGAAAAGAAAATAGATAAGAAAATTTTGCTCTCTTAGAATACTAGTAAACCTCTATTTAGTGAATTGTACTTAACACCATGATTCTATTATTTTTTTAAAAATAGAATGATTCAAAAGCTATTTTAGATACTTTTGATGACTTTTGTGGTTGTTGACAAAGCTTCTTTGGGGATGGTAAGCACAGTATTTAGCCTAGTAACTCTGGGAAAAATTTACAAAGTGATGATGGCATGAGGCTCCTGCTTTGTCTTGAAGGCAGCAAGCACCATGCTTGTTACCAAGCACTGTTAAAACTAGTTATGTAGGGAGTACAGTATAATGCTTTCATTTTTCCATTTAAAGTTTTCTTTGGGGGAAAACTAGCTCAAAAAGACAACTGTCTACTATTGCCAAACAGTAAATAGCATTAGTAGTTTCCAGAAGAAACCAAGGAAATCAGACTTTTCCCAGGTACATACTAAAAAAAAAAAAGGGTAAACTATCAACTCCTCAATGGCCGTTTTACAAACATTAAATATGGAATATTTCAAGAAGAAGCACTGGCAAAAAGCACTTCTTCCAGATTTTTCCTCCATTCTCATTTAAAAATCGGCTTGAACATTTCCAGTGCACTTCGCTGAATTAAAGTCCCTCCGATTTTACAGGAACTTAAAGAAAACAGTGTTGTAAATGTTCCACTGAAGATCTGCAAGTATCTCAGCTTTTTCTTGCATGAGAAATTCTATTGTTTTCAAGGTTTCAAGATTTTTGATAAAGGCAATTTGAGCCGGGCACGCTGCAATCCCAGCACTCTGGGAGGCTGAGGAAGGAGAGGGGCAAGTTCCAGACTTGTGAGCCCTCGTCTCAAAATCAGGAAATAAAAAGGACAGGGGATGTTGCTCATGAGAAGACCCTGGGTTCAACGCACAGCACCTCAAAAAGCAAGCAATAAAAATAAAGAAATTAAAATACCATGGGGCATCACATTAGGCACACGAAGCTATAACCCAGTCTTCATCGCCATCCTTTTCTTCAGCATTCT
Organism: Dinomys branickii; assembly: GCA_004027595.1. Classification (NCBI taxonomy): domain Eukaryota; kingdom Metazoa; phylum Chordata; class Mammalia; order Rodentia; family Dinomyidae; genus Dinomys; species Dinomys branickii. The sequence continues at coordinate 46,819 of PVLD010002345.1, read as the reverse complement.
GACACCAGTTGGACCCATCAAAGACATAAAATAAATAATGATAAAGTATTTGATGCAGGTCACCCTGCAGAGCTCCATGGTAAAAGCCTTAAGTCTTTAATGAAGCTTATAATTCTCATGGGCACAAATACGTAATTTGTCAATTAAGTAAGTGGTAAATATTCAAGTAATTTATGAGACAAAAACTTGACGCAGATCTCTTTCAATTTACCTGAACTTTTTATCCTTTCTGTTGCTGTAACCCTCAGACAAAGTGCACTGGAGCCCAGCAGCTACAGCCTTCTTCCAATATTACAACTGCCCAGCATAGAATTTCTTGGCTTTCTCGATCTGTGACTTACTACAAAGAATGGCTCTCATTTCTGGTATCACTCACAATTTTCTCACAGTTACTTTAAAAATGCACATTATATTCATAAAATAACAATCACAATTTTCTTTTACAATCTACCTTGAAGAAGGTAAATAAAGTGAAAGATACTCTGCCACTCACAGAAGGTACCAAACTCTGAAAGAGTCTTTATTACTGCTCAATTAATTGTGTGCTGAGCAGCTTTCACATACTGTAACAACTGTCTCAACAGCAGAATGTCTTTGATATCACCTAGGCTTGCCAATTAAAATTCACTGGCACAACCTCTTTCCAGGCTTTGAACAAAATCTCTGCATTTTATTGATTGTTTTGTACACAATTTTTAACCCCAACTAGACAGAAACTGCTCAAGAACAAGGAAACAAGGAACTCCTTTTTTCTTCATTAATTTTAGAAATCTGTCTTCTATTTTTTTCTCTCTTCCTCCTCAACAAAGTTGTCAGATTTAGTCAATAGAAAAGCAGAAAGCTAAACTAAATTTGACTTTCAGACAAAAGTATGAATAAGTTTGGTATAGATATATCTTGAATAGTGCACAGTATGTATTTATACCTAGAGAGAGATTTGCATTCATCTTGAATGCAAATCGATCTATTTCATATTTTTTTGTGGTGCGAACTTAGCTGGATGGCCTACTGTACCAGTGAGCTCTACTCCTAACCTCTACCCCCCCCCCCCCCCCCCCCCCCCCCCCCCCCCCCCCCCCCCCCCCCCCCCCCCCCCCCCCCCGCCACCCCGCCTCCAGGAAGTACTTAGAACAGAGCTGGAACACACACCTCCCACAGAGTTGATGAGTAAGGTGGGCGGTGACTTTGAACAAGGAGTTTACTAAAGTAGGAAGCTTTCTGGAGAAATTTAAAAACAAACTTAGCACTTTGCTATAATTTTTAAAAGGAGAACTGGGCTTTTGTTTCTAGACTTTAAATAATGACTGTTGTGTTTTGTTCTAGGAACAGACGGGAAGGGGAAAGGCACCTCATAGAAGTGACAGAAGGGGAAGCTGCTAGAACAGTAAGTTGAGAAAGAAGTTTGGAAAAGTGCACAAGCAGAGGATGGAACGACTCATGGAGGAAAAGACTCCATCCCGAAGGAGCAAAGAGACGGGTGCATAAAGAGGATTTGGAACTCTCTATTTCTGAAAATTTTCAAAAATAAAAACAGTGGGAAGTATCATCCTTACCTCTAAATTCTAAAATTACTAAAACTCTCTGGATCTCGTTTCACATTATTTTTCACTGGTCAAACTGTGTAAATTCTAGGCATCGTAACTCTTCAGACACGAAGCAACTGAAGGCAGCGTGCCCTGTGGTTCTACTTCACAGAATGAACACTTCCCTGATACCGCTTAATATTGGCTCCGCACTGAGTTTCCTTAAGTATTTGTTCAGAACACGAAAACATTTTACAATGAAGGAACCCAAAGTTGGGGTGGATGGCTTGTCACCTTTTACTCACGTAGAAGGAGAAGGCCTGAGCAGAGGGGACTGGGAATAGAACCAGCAGTGCTCAGCAGGGAGCAGCGAACTGCGGTTCTCCTTCCTCCGCCACTCTCCGGGCCCTGGGCAGCAGGGCCCTGTCTTTCTCTCCTCCAGCACCGAACTCTCGCTGGAAGCCTGCCGACTGGGGCGGTGGACGGGGTCCTCCTGCTGTTTGGGGCGGTGCTGGGCCCTCTACACCAGATGCGTGGCCTGGGCAAGTCACTGATGTTTCTGTGTCCCCGTGCACGGCTTGCAGCAATGGGGGTAAGTCCCACCAGCAATCCTATTGGGGTTCCTGCGGATTGCATCTACTGTGCAATGAGCACAGGGGTCAGGACAGGCTGAGATATTAATCCATATCATTAAGATTATCAACTGAAGCTATAGCACGACTTTGTAAGACTGCAAAGGGGGAAATGTGTGGGAGGACGATTGATGACCAAGGCAGACAGGAAAATGAAAGTATGCACGCCCAAATTTAAAAGAAAATAACAGGGAGAGAGAGAAAAACAAGTGGGATGCACGGAGAACTTGATCCTGCCTGCACCCTTTGCCCTTGGCCCTGTGCCCAAAAGGATTAGAGCCCTGACGCCAGGACCACAGGGATGGCCACGCCAGGGATCTGAATGTGGCTGAAGATGATCACAGGTGCGGGTGGCTTGGTTTTCCTGTGACGGTGCTGGGTGTCTGTGTGAGTGTGCGTGTGTGCGTGTGCGTGCGTGCGTGCGTGCGTGCGTGTGTGTGTGTGTGTGTGTGCATATGTGCGCGCGCGCGCGTGTGCGCACCCGGGGGCGGGGCCGAGGCTCCTGCGCTCCGGGATCCCAGTCGGCTGCACCTGCAGAGGCGCGGACTCCACTTGGGCGCGCGGCTTCGCCATGGGACACCTGTGGCTCCCCGGACTCTGGGGCCTCCTGGGGCTGCTCCTCTGCGCTGCGGGTCCTCCCACAGGTAACCCACTCGGGGCGTTAGGGAGGCAAACGAGAGGCACCTGCCCTGAGCAGAGGCTGTGGACGCGATTCTAGGGCGATCCTGGGGACCCCAACCTAAGGCGCAGAGACAACACAGAGAGAGAGAGACCGGGAGGGAGGAGGGGGATTCTTTTCATTCGCGAAAGTTGCCGTTTGAATTGCGGAACCTCCCAGCCTTCCCTCAGACTGACACAATGGAAGAGACTGAAATTTGGCCGATGAAGAGGGGAAGTGGAGAGAGACCCCGAGTTCTCCGCTGCTTCTGCCTTGCTCTCCTGGGGTCCCTTTCTTCACTGAAGAGAGGCCGTGTCCCCCAATAGCACAGGAGTTCTGGGGGCAGGTGTAAGTCACTTGCAGGGGGCAGATGCTCTATGTCTCCAAAGTAATAGACAGGAGAGGGCTGGGAGGAGGCTGGAAAGATGAGAAATTGGAGTTGTCTGGGAGATAAGGGGAAGATGAACGTGAGATAGGCCGGGCTCTGTACCGTCTGGAGATCGGATCCAGCTCCCACCCGGCGCTCTTGATCTTGGCTGCCTGGTGGTGCCTGGGGTTGTGAACACCCTGGAACTCTTGGTGGAGTCAGCCCCAGGCCCAAGGGCACTGGGGTGGAGAGGAGCCGGATTTACCTGCGTGCCCGGGACCTTCTGCTGTTATTGGTTAAATCCGCACTACACGTATTTCAGGTAGGAAGGAACTGCACCATCATGATGTCCTTGATCCTTTCTCTTTTTTTTTTTTTGGCGGTACTGGGGATTGAACTCAGGACCCTGTGCTTGCTAGGCAGGCGCTTATTCCACTGAGCTATATCCCCAGCCCCCCTTGATCCTTTCTCATACACACGTTTCACACAATTCACCTTTATTTTATTCCCCGCCACTTAAATTTTTCTAACCACTCTGAAAAACTGTTTTAGACTTCAAATTACTGGGTCAGTAGTCAGATCTGTTTAATCTGAAAATAAACATGTCTGACCCTTGAATTGTTGTAAAAAATTACTTTCAGATCTCCAAAGAAGCATGCCCCCTCACCCCGTATTTGTACATGCACCCCGTGTTTGTATGTCCAGAATTCTGGTGGTGTTTCTTGAGGGAGTTTCGGCTAATTCTTGCTGCTCTCCAAGATGCTGCAAGGGCTGCTTCTCTCTAGAAACTGGTGTGGCCACACTGTGTGAATGAAACGTCTGTCTGATTCTGCACGGTCCCATGTTCCCTTCAGTTGCTTTGCAGTGTTTAAAGAAAACCTGTGGAAAGTTAAGACTGATAGGCATTTTATGTCTCCAGGAAGTTTGAGTGAATTCGACACCTTGACACTACGAATTCAGCAGCACTAGAGCATAAGAAGGAGTCCAGAAGTTGTCTCTGTTGTGCTCCCAGCCCCAGAAAACAATTTCGTTTGAAACATGTCATTCCTCTCTGCACCAGGAATATTCTTTCAGCCTGCTTAGCATTGCACTCCTTACATGATTTTATAATGTTCTGTTTCTCCATGTCATCGTTGTCTGCTGCTATGTAGTTGGCTAAATTTAGCTACGGATCTAAAGTTAACAGAGCAGAACAAGAAAGTGTGGCTTTAATAAGCATCTTATGATAGGTAAGAAGGACAGAAATGATTAGGTATTATGCTCTTTCCACAAAGCCAGAGTGTTGACTAAGTTAATGACTTAAATCTCTGTGAAGTCAATGGTTAGTAGAGCCCAACATAAAAACTGGATATATTTTACTTTCAGGTCTGTGTTTGACTTAGGGTACGGAACGTGGTGCTTGAAATAAAGTGCTCTGTGGTTCTACCCATGCTAAACTTTCCTATCTTTCAGGTGGCTCGAAAATAATACCCAGAGTGACAGAGGTAATACCTAAGTATGGCAGTGTGAATGGAGCAACGAGGCTGACTATCAAAGGAGAAGGTGGGGTTGTGTGTGCGCGTGCATGTGTGTGTTGTGTCATGGTTGAGATATTTAAACAAAACATTGGCATGATTTCTGCACCTGGCCAAGGTCGGAAAACTCTCTTGCCTTCCACAGCTAGTGAAGTCCCCCAGTCATCTGAATTCTTATTTTAATTACCTGCTCAACTCTAAGATCTGAATTTAATGATTGAATGAAAAGGAACCTCTTTAATCCAAGTCTACAATTATTCATCTTGTTCTTCATGACTCTAGTAATAATTTAACTTATGTTTAGATGAAATCAAGCATTGTGAGGGGTTGAGGTAGAATGTTAGTGAGAAGAGTGTGACACAGAGATGCAATGGTAAATGAAAGAAGGTGACAAAATGCAGAACGTTGGCTCATCTCCCCTGGCACCTAACCCATCATGTGCTTGGTGAGGGGATCGATTCTATGTGATTCTCTTTCCCCTTGTCTTGTGTTCAGAGGGGAAAACAGAAATTGATCAGTATATATCAGTATATATATATATATATATATAGAGAGAGAGAGAGAGAGAGAGAAAGAGAATCTTCCTGGGATTCAATAGAAATAATTTGGTTCTGTCAACCATGACTTCTTTATAATATAAATGATAGTGGTATTGAGATATTTATGAATTTTTGAAAAATGTAATAGAAATGTTTTTAGAAACATTAACAAAATCTATTATTTGGAGCACTGGCAAAACAAGAGATGTAATTATTCCACCATATGTACTGGGATGTTTTAATGTTTCTATTATTTCTGGAGAACTCAATCTCCCAGTGATATAATTAAAATACTTTGTACCCCCGAAGTGTGAACAACATATTTTGGAATAAAATGTTCTCTTTTAGAGTTAAGACTTGAAAACAATATATTTATTAAAGATGATTCTAAAAATGTCTTTAACTGTAAAGGCAACCTTATGTTTGCTTGTTATGTTATATTACCAAACTTGTAAATTATTAAGATGATGTGCTTGCAAGCTATTGGATAAAAATAATGTTAAATGCCATGGGAGAAATTTCCATGTTAAAATAAAACAAAAGAAATCCCAAACACTGGGCTGTAAGTGTCTGCAAACCGAAATTCCTTTGATCCGGGAACTATGACTAGAGTTTGAGTCCAGGGACAGAAAATATCCCTAGTAACACAAGGCATTCTCTTCTCAAGGCAGTTTAGAGGACCTCCCTGCTACACTAGCTATAATCTTTGCTCCATTGTGGACCTTCTGACTCTGTGAAGCTCAGGACTCAAAGATGAAGCACAGAGTGTGACAGTGAACATCTACTTTTTCTACCAGTCTGATTTCTAAATGCTTTCCACAGAGAATTAGAGAACAGTTAAATCCTCTTTGAATTACAGACACCTGCATCCTCTTCTTGATCTTTTTTCTTTCCTCTGCCTGCTTTGTTCATAGGTCGTCAGTGATTAAAAATGCATTGGCATCTGTGTTTCTCAGAGGGTGAATCTACACACTAGTTTTACTACTTTACTGATGCTGAGAAATATGGCGGCTACTGGGAACTGAAAGAAGCAGGGAGGGGGAGGTATTGGTCAAACAGCACAAAGTTTTAGCTGGATAAAATAAGTGCTGGAGTTCTCTTCACTGTATGTCACAGAGCCTGTGGGTAGCAACACTGTGCTGTATGCTTAACCTTTTCTACTAATGAGGTGTTTTCATTTTCAAATCTTAAAAAATAATGAAATGGGCGGGAGGCAACTTAGAGGTGATGGATGTATTTATGGAATTGCTTGTGGTGATGGTTTTGCTGATACATCCTTATCTCCAAGCTGACCAAGTTATGTACAGTACATGAAAAATAATATATGCAGCTTTTTAAATGTCAGTCAGACTTCAATAACATAGTTTTAAATAAATAAATAAATAAATAAATAAAGGCTTTAAATGTAGATTTTCAGATGTCCATGATGTGTATGAAATATGTGTAAAGCAATAATAAAGAACTTACAAAACCACATCAGGGCTCCTGTAACTAAATGAATAGACTTGAGAATTTATTTGAAGAGACTACTTTCATATAACCGACAATGTGCTCTGGTGGGTAGACATCCTATTTGTACAATGGCATGCAGTGCTGATCTATCAATCAAAACACTTTACAAACGGAATTGTAAGCGCTCAATTCTTGCTTAAATGTTGGTAACAGAAGACTGCTTCAAATATTTTATTGTCATTAAACTTGTTATAAAAGATAAAATGTTATAGAAAATATTGACTTCGAAATTAAGTTCTCAGAAATTTCACCCACTAGAAAGCCTTCTGCTAATGTTTTGATGTATCCAGATGATTTTTGGCTATCTCCAAACATCATGTTGACCTTAATGGCAAAAATTTTCTACCGGATTAGATTACTTTGTTCAAAAGTACTGTGCTTGGGATTAGGAGAATACCTCAGGGGTAGAAATTTTTCCAAGCATGCTTGAGACCCTAGGTTTGATTCTCTGTCCTGCAAACAGACAAAACAAAACCAGAAAGACCCTGCTTATGATTTTATAATTATGATGTCAAAATAAAAATTTTGAGTAGAGAAATGATAAAAATAATGTGCCTCCTCCAGAAACGGCTAATTTGATGAGGAAGATTATGTGATAAGTTCTGTAGTGCTTATTTTCTATTCATACTTAGTATTTCTCAGTTGTCTTTCTGGGTATTTATTCTGAATTTAAAACATCAGTAGCTGGTGTGGTGACGCACACCTATAATCCCAGCACTCGGGAGGCTGGCGCAGGAGGATCGTTGTGAGTTTGAGACCAGCCTGGGCTACAAAGTGAGCTCAAGGCCAGCCTGAACTGCATAGTGAGACCTTCTCTCCGAAAGACAAAAAATAAAATTAAAAAATAAAAATCATTAAGATGAGAGGAGTAACACTTTTCTTTTTAGGTCTTTTTTTCTAGCTATTTCCCTATGACAATATCTGGCTCACACATTTTTGGTGAAATGAAATGTTGAACTATACAGATTTTCATAACATTATGTAAAGTACATGGACTTTGGTACAGTGTAATTGGCTTTCAATTCTGTCTTTCTCTTGCATGTCATATGACCCAAGTTAGTCATTTAGCCTTGGCTTCCTCACCAATAGAATAGGCTATTAATTTCTATCTCTGGGGACTATTGTGAATTTTAAAAAGATAATATATGTATGGTACCTGTTACACTGTAAGTCATGTATAAATTACACTTATCTTATTTTTATCATTCTTGCCATTTGTTATAGGCTTAGTCTCGGTCTTTGGGAGTTATCCTCCACGGATCATGGTGTATCTTTCTTTCCTGTTGTTTTGAATGTTGTAATTTTTAAGTTCATTCCCACACTCTCATCCCGGTTTTTTTTTTTTTAATAGAGAAAGCAAAACAGACTGCATTGCACCTGACAGCTGGGGCTTGCACATTTTCCATTAGGGAAGCTTAGGCGTTACTTTTGGAACGCTCCTATCAGGAGACCCAGGCATGTGTGCCTGGCAGTTCCTGTCTCAAGTCTTTCTTCAGAAGGAAGAAACACAGCAAAATGTCAGGAATTTTCATCTGAAATGTCAGCCTTTCTGTATCCAGGTTACACCCAACCCTTCCATGTAATCTATGTGCTTTGCCTGCTTTCCAGGGTATTTTATCTATTTATTTAGACAGTGTCTCACTAAATAGCTAAGTTGCCCAGTAAAGCTCAAACTTGTGAGCCTCCTTCCTCAGCTTCAGGATTGTCTTCTTTGCAATCAATTATTTCTTTAGAATTATACTTTTAAACTAAAATTCTCTTTAAAAGGTGATTCCTTGTACCTCTTGAAATTAACTAAAAGTTGGAAATATTTTATATTTTTGTTTTTTACAAAAAATGTATAATTACAGTATTTGCCAAACTTGTTGACTTGACTCATATTTTCCAGTGGATTTTGCTCATAGGACATTTTCATGTAAATGTGTCTGACATTACAGCTACTTCTAAGCTAAGAACAGGATCAATTTTTATTATAGTGTTATTTATCAGAATTATACAGTTGTCCAGGAGTTGTCCTACAAGTATTGAAGAACAGACCCACATTACCCTATCACAGATGTGGCATGGGCTGAAGAGAACGACGAATAAATTTGTATATCCCACCCTGAAACACACCATGAATAAAATTTTCCACCCTTTAGTGAGTTGCCAACAGCCCTTCTCTGTGTTCCAAACTCAATGTGAAGTCCAAAGATAAGCAAAAGTTGGCAAAAGAAGAGTGAGTTTATAATTGGCTTGTTTTACTGTTTTCACGTAGTTTCCCACAACTTGATTTGGTAGTAACTGTCGTTCTAGTCTCAAAACTGCAAATTCACTGCAAATGCTTTTCATAGGTACAAAGTATACTTACCTTTGTATTTGTACAAGTCTATGCCAGATCTGCCGTATAAGGTTTAAACTTTGGGGAATAAAGTGATGTTCATTAAAATTCCTGCCCTCTGTTGAGTTTCTGCTTACTTTTCTAATATATAAAGGAAAGAGCCAGATAGAAATGAAGACGGGGGCTGCAGGAAGTTACACTGGCTTAACAGATAATAGCATTGACGCCTACAGTTGTGGCTGAATTCAGAAATGTTTATTTACCGATTCTGTGGTTTTTAAATGTTTTTAATTGATTAATTGTTAGTTCATTTATTGTCCTTTTGAGACAGGGTCTCGCTATGCAGTTCAGGCTGACTTTGAGCTCACTGTGTAACCCAGGCTGGTCTGGAACTCGCAATTATCCTCCTGCCTCAGCCTCCCCAGTGCTGGGATTACAGGCCTGCGCCACCACGCCCGGCTTCTGTGCTATTTTTAAGAAGGGATATTTATGCTGAATGTGAATCTCAAAATTTTTGCAGCTAACAAGAGCAGGTATTTAATGAGACTTTGCTTGCTATCTTACTAAGCCAGGCACAATGTTAAGCTCTTCATGGACATTATCACTAAGAATCCAAAAAGGTAGCTTGTATTCATCTTTCTGATGAGGTCATTTTCTGATAAGTTGAGGGAGTTTATGAACAGCTTGCTGAAGGTGATATTGGCAAGGACATGCTGGAGCTTGGGTTCCAGCCCAGGACAAAAAGGTCTAAACCCTTTCCATTAAAGAGCACGGACAGGTGGCTTCACCAAAGTTGGAGTAGAGGGGCTCTGGTATTCGATGAACTTCTGGTACAGTGAAATCTTACCTTTGGTCCTACTCTAAACTCAGCAATGTTATATTTACATTATCTTATGACCTTTTCAGAACACTGGAAATGTTCAGTAAGTTACAGAGCAGCTTTACTGCAATTGTATGCCAACCCCATTCTGTCCTTTTATCCACTAAAACCATTTAAGACAGGAATATAGTGTAATAAAGACCTGTTGCGATGTTGTTGGAAAGTACTCACATTTTAAGATAAACATGAGTACCTTCAAATAGTTATCTTTTTCTGATCGCATTATAAATAAGACATTTATATTTTAGTTTTTTGTTGTTTTGTCTTTTTGTGACAGGGTCTCACTATGTAGTTCAAGCTGGCCTTGAGCTCACTTTGTAGCCCAGGCTGGTCTTGAACTCGCAACGATCCTCCTGCCTTACCCTCCGGAGTGCTGGGATTACAGGCTTGTGCCACCTTGCCTGGCTATATGGTAGTATTATAAGCAGTATTATATACAGGAATTAAAGAGGTAAATCTACATCTCTGGGTTTACCATTTCTTTTGTTTACTGATGTTGAGTTGGTTATACTGTGGGGTAAGATAATCTGTAGGTAATTACATTCTAAAATTTAAATATATTATACATTTAAATTAATAACATTGATACAAATGTTTTGTTATCAAAGAAAATCTTCATAATTTCAAAATTAGTAGTCATCAGTTTGGCTATTGTGTTATTTTAATGTTAAGCTCCTGTGATAATCATAGAAAAATATTTTTAAATGTACATAGTTTTAAAGCTCAAGATTTAGGAAATTTAGATTTTAAAGTCATCTCATAATCTAAAAGGCTTTTTAGTAATTTAACTTTGTAATCACTTTGCATAACAGGATAGTATCTCTTAAATATTGTATTAGAATATTTAATCTGATGAATTTATGCAGAGACTATTACCCACTTAATCTCATGCATATGTTTTATTTCTTGGGTTTAATCCAAAATTGAATATTTTTAAAACAATGTAAAATACTTTTATGTGGCATAAAATAGCAAGTCTGTGTTTCATTCTTTTCAAATGTAGTTTTGAATTTTCACGTATTTATGATAAGATGAAAAGAATTTTCTTCTGTTTGACATTATTTGTCACATTCCATTGGCTCATATCTGTCAGTATTCTCACATGCTGTATCCTTCCCCAGTCCCCCAAGCAGGAGTGAAATCCTTCGCCTCCCTTGCGACCCACCCTCCTCTCTAGCTGTGTGCAGCATATTCAGGCAGTGACTCTGGAAGGAGGGAAGAATGCTCCAAGGAAGGGCTGGCTATACATGGGCTCTAGGCAGGGGCAGATGACTAGAAGGAACAGCACTGGAAGATAAGAAACAAGAAAGCCTTAGAAAAAGGTAGGTAAAGGGACGCACGGCCGTGAGAGCAGAGCACACAGATCTGTGTACCTCAGGTTACCCCCTGGAAGAAAGCAGCCCCTTCAGGGCAGTGGAATGGGCAGATTGGTACGATGACACGCCCAGGTGCCCTCTCCTTGGCCAGATCGGTGCTGTGGCCACGAGGAGGCTGTGAATGGGCCAATAGCTTGTACCCACATTCACCTAAGCTATACTTTTGTGCCCCCTCCTTGGCCAGATCGGTGCTGTGGCCACGAGGAGGCTGTGAATGGGCCAATAGCTTGTACCCACATTCACCTAAGCTGTACTTCCTACTGCCGGTGCTGACCGCCTGATGGCAGTAGCAGAACCCAAGCCCGAGCGCCCCGGGCACCGCTCCCAAGGAGCCCACCAGACATTTCGTGACAAGCTGACTGCATCACTTCCCCTCTCTCACAGGAAGAGCAGAGATTCCTCGTTACTGGAACTGACTCCTCCTGCAAATACGGCCTTTACCTTTTCTTTCCACAGTGCCTCTGCAAGCACCATGCCCTGAGAGCTTGCTGGGCCTGATTTGTTGCCAGGGGATTCCACAAAGTATTGTCTCAGAACAAGAAAATAATTTTACAGTGAAAAAAATCGTGCGAATGGGCACATGACCATGAAACCTGTGTCACTGTGAAACATCTGGCCGCCCACCAGGAAGATGGTACAGGCCCCCTCAAGACATGGCTGAGATGCCAGCTTGGAACAGCGTCCCTCGGAGCAAGCTGCTGTCCTCCATCATGTGGCTGGTGCCAGGGGCAGACATTTTTCTGTTGTTTCCCAAAAATAATGCCCAGAACTGGAAGTGAAGGGCTGCCCCTTTTCACCATCACTCCCAGCATCCCGACACAGAGTCTGCGCCATCTCTGTGCTAAATTTGTGGTCTGAGTGTCCAGGTAGAAGATGCTGCTCCCAGGGATCGTAATGTGCACTGTAAACTGAACTGAAACACCGCTATATTAACTCAGCAAGCATATTCAGTATCCTGTGAGAGATAATCAGTTCTACTTGTCATGAAAGAGTCATGTTTTTGTGTAATGCAGATAGGAGGCAAATGTCAGGGATCCCAGGTATTTGTGGGTGGGTTGCTGGGCTTCTACGCTCAGTTGATAACTTCAAACAGGCAATTGCAGCAACCGCAAGCCAATAAGGGCAAGGCAATCACGGGTTCAGATCTCTCCAAGATAAAGGCCAGTGTTACCCCATTGGCTATGCATAAGGGAAATTAGAATGGATGATAGAGAAGGGGCATGATGAATAGGAATTATAGACTCAGGGCTGGTTACAGCAGTGTGGCCCCGAACTTGTCACACTGGCCCTCTTGCATTGAATCTTTAGCAGAGCTGTCAGTTGACCACCACCTTGAAGGCCTAGTGATGGATTCTGCTTAAAATGTAGGGCACAGGCAGGTATGTGTGTTCTAAGTGGTGGACTCTCAGGTGCCTTTTACGCTTGAACGCACTTCCTCTTCTTATTCCTAATTCTGGCCACAGCTGTGGCAAATAGTTCTCTGGGTACTTTGATTCACCCTATGCTTCTTTCTTCAAATTCTCACAACATGCCTTTGTCAACAGTGCAAGGTCTTCTCTGATCCAGTGACTTTTGGAACTCAAAACTGTGGGAAAAGTTCCCACCTTGCCATCGATTCTTTGACTTGGAGAGGCTTTCTGTACTTTCCTAAGCAAAACTGAGCCCTAGGTATTCTCGGTGGTGCCCTGTTCTCTCTCTGTCTCTCTCTGTCTCTTCCCTTCCCCTTTCTCCCTACCTCCCATTTTTTCTTCCTTTCGTTCTCCCTCTCTCTCTGCCTCTCCCTCTCTTTTCTCTCTTGCTTTCTTGCACCCTCACTCTCTCTCCCTTGTCTGGCTCTTTCTTGCAGTCCTGGAGATTGAACCTACGACCTTCACACTGAGCAGCACCCCCCTCCCTTTTTTATTTTGAAACAGGCTATCACTAAATCTCTGGTGGCCTAGGCTGGGTTCCAACTTGCAATCCTTCTGTCTCGGCCTCTCAGAGTGCTGAGATTAGAGGCATGCTCTACTACTACGTATAGTCCCACCTTTTCTTTCAAATTTTATCTGCCTTTATCCCTAAAGGATTATTGCCTAAATAAATTATCTGCTTGAAGATTCTTCTTTATAGGAATTTGAGGCATAAACCCTATCTCTTATGAAAAGTGTTCCTCTCCTTCACTCTTTCTAGTTCTTCAGCCTTTTTAAAAAATGAGAATTTTCCTTATCATGTATATCACATACAGTATATATTCTGATGTAACACTTTTATGAATGAATGAATTGAAGAAGCCAATTCTTACGCTTCCAGAGCAGATTATAATCAGAGGCAGATATGAAGTGTGGTGCTTGCTATTCACTATTATCTATATACTGGATGATTTAATAATGAGTTATAATACTTAAATCTTTGAAAATAGAATTCTACTAATAATAATGTTTTCTTACTTTTCCAGGTTTTTCTCAAGCAAACCAGTTTAACTATGGAGCTGATAATGCTGATCTGGGAAACAGTGTACAATTAGTTTCTTCTTTCCAGTCAATTACTTGTGATGTAGAAAAAGATTCAAGTCATTCAACTCAAATTACATGCTATACTAGGTCTGTTTTAAAGTATGTTTAATACTACTATGTTCATCATGCCAGAAATCAGTTATACATGTTGGTATTTTAATAGTTTTATTATTCTTCCTGTCACAAGTAATATTGTTTTCTGGTTCTTAGTTATTATTTTTAGCTGCATGATCGTTAGACTATCTTCGACTTTTATTATATTCGATTGTCATGCTTTTTTCACATATTGGCATGATAAAAGTATATTCTATATTTTTCTCATGTTACTAGCACTATTATTATTGTTAAGCTCTTTTAGGAGATAAATGGCTACTATTAAATTGTAACGATCTCCCTCAAAATACCAAAATTATGCTTTCCTGTCCAGTTTGATTAATGTTGTTCAAGATCTTCACACTGTTATAAAGATTAAAGATGATCGTTTCTCTTAGTGACACTGCAAGTTCTTTGCTCTCGGCCCAAATTGATGTGTGTTATTAGTGATTTAGGAAACATTTTCAACTGCTTTCAATTGTGACTTTCAATATTAACCTTAGAAACAGGCAGCTCATACCCCAAAGTGTTTCATTTGCTTTAGTCTTGCTGGCTATTTGTCAGCAACAAAAGCTTACTGAATGGGGAAGTTTGATTCACTTGGTTTTTAAAATAGCATGAAATAACTAAATGTACCAAAGTGTTGTTACCATTTTAAATGACAGTTGTTTATTTTTATTGCATTTGCTGTAATTTTAAATTTTTTATTATTTTTTTAAAATTTATGTCTCTTTGATTTCTAATGAGAAATTTTTCATACATTTATGAGACATTCATGGGTTCTTTCTTTCTTTATTTTTATTGTACCGGAAATCAAACTCATGACCTCATGCTTGCCAGGCAGGCACTGTGCCACTGAGCTATATCCCTGGACTTGTTGTACTTTTTAAATAAACAAAAATCTGCAGAGTCAGGGGGCTTTGCCTGTGCAGATGTTGTTAGATTTGCAATACAAGTTGGCACAGGACAGACCTCTTCTTTCATAATAGAAGATGAAATTTAACTGCACACTCATTAGAAGTTTAGGTAATTTTATTTTTGAAAATGATGGAGTGTGGGATAGCATTTTCATCAATATACTAAATAAAAGTTATTACATTCCTCAGATGTGCTTCATTTGCTTTCCAGGGCAATGCCAGAAGATTCCTACGCTGTTCGAGTCAGTGTGGATGGGGTTCCCATTGCAGAAAACAGCACCTGCAAGGGTCATATCAACAGCTGGGCTTGCAGCTTCAATGTACGTGCGTCCTCCCTTTCATTCACCTCTAATTGAGCTAATTGAGCTTCTTCCCCCCCCCTTTTTTTTTTTACAGATTTAGGTTTTTATTTTTTTAAGTTTGCAGACTCTTTTCTCTTTTCATATTGAAAACGTAACGGTATATCCCGAAGTAACTTCTCCACTATGACGTAGTAATTCAGTCTCCTTTGTTTCTGCTTTCCTCTTCCCTCCTTTAAATGAATTTTGTGAATGAGTGAAATGTTCATACTTCAAAACTCTTGTCTTGCTCATGCTCTTTTTCTTCCTCAATTTCTGCTCTTAGTTCAATTCTCTCTTTTCCTATTTCCATAGGATTCACCACTTCATTTTTAGTAAAAACATAACTACTCTTCCTTGCCATATAATTTCTAATGGCAGAGCCAGCATGTAGCATAGGCGCCACTCAAAATTTCACTGCCATAAGTGGAGGTAGTTATAAAAATGCATTTCCTTCTAAGCATCATCAGAGATATCTTAAAAGTTGTATTTCGGTCTTACATTGTCAGTTGCAGAAGGCGATAATGTTCCCATCTAGGGTGATACTTGGAAGAAAGTGATTACGACCTCCGTCCTCAAACAATCTTTGATTCCTACGTGCACTGCCGAATAAGGTTTCCAATGCCTCTGGCCCCCTTTTCTCCTAGACTGCAGAGCCAAGCTTCATATCCTCCTGTGTTATACTGAGATGGTCCCCAAACAACCTACATTCAGCACGACTCAGTCGGGCTTGTTGGACTCCTCATGGAGCCTCCGTTTCCTCTGATCGGTTCTCTCCATCTCAGGCCTGAAACTTGTTACCACCCTTAGTTTCCTGCTGCCATCCGCCTCCAGCCCTACAACTCTTCAGACGCTGCCTTGCAATTTATTCTACCCTGAACTGCTTCCAGGTTGATCCTTCTGGCTTCTATCCTATACGGCCTTTGATTTGATAGCGTTCCTATCAGTTTTCACTTGGTCTGGGTATCATAATATCCTCCTAGTACGTCCCTCTACACTTCAGAATTGCTCTGCTCAGTGTGACCCTTTGAAGCTACGAATACTATCGTCTTCCCCGGCGTCAGTGGTCCTCCTTCACCCAGCGGGTCTTAGGCTTCCTTTACTGGGTCATAGTCAGGAACCACATCACCTTCTAACGGTGACTTCTGACCCTCTCCCTGACTAAGGAGGCATACATCTTACTCAGTTCTTTTAGCAAACTCTAAGTTCCTCCACTGGGTTCTTCAAGTGTAAAATTGCTTAATGCCGTGGTTCAGAGTTCAAAGGCAGGCTCCGCCCCTTACTAGCTGTGACGTGGGCAGAATGAAACAACCTGCAAAATGCAGATATGCTAAATGTAGACTATTCTTAGCATTGTTGTAGGAATTAGATGATGTAAAATTAGTAAACTGATCAGAAATAGCCTGGCATAGAATAGGTACTAATTTTAGTTTTTATCCATGTATTTTTCTGTTTATTCCATCTTCTGCTATCTTAGCAGTTAGTCTGAATGATGTTGTGTTCTTTCCCTAAGATAAAACTGAATAAAAGTATAATATCAAGCAATTAAATCTACTTACAGTGTTTTGTTAATAATTCCTGTGTTACTAGGTTGTGCCCTGAAAACATAATCGAAAAGGTTAGCAACTTTATTTAACAAAGTCATACCTGTACATGATTTAAAACTGAGCTAGATCTACACATCCAATTAACAATAGCAGTTCTTTGGCCACTCACCCTCTCTCATTTCTGTTCTCTAGAGTCACCTGCTTTCAACAGCTTTAGCTATGTATTTTTATATTTCCAAATAATGTTCTCATTCCTTAGAAATTTCCTTGTTGCTATTTCAGAAGCTTTAAAGTGTAGCTATTACCTTGTTAGTCCTTGCTAGGGAACGGTGAGAATTTAGTAGCTAGGACCCTACATCTGTACATCTGTAGCACTGCCTAACACTATACTAAAGCAAGGGCATCAAGCAGCAAGCATTTTGTGGGCTTGTCCAGCCACGGGTCAGCCGTGCTACTGCTCGGTCTGGTTAGTTGCTGTCTATATGTGGCACGGCAGCGGGTCATCCTGCAGCTGCCTTTCACAAGTTTTCTGCGTGCTTTCTCCTCTCCTGTTGCTGTTTACTTCCTGAATCCCGTGTCTTCCTGTTTCTTGATTATTCCTTTATATTGGTGAAATGTCCTTAGAAAATAAACTATCACTAAATTAAACTAGAACCCTTCCAATACTATAACTTTTATGTTTTTTTTCAAATTTAGTTGAGAGTTTAGTTGGGTATAGAAAGCTAACTTGGAAATAAATTTCAGGATTGATTGATTGATTTTGAAATCATATCTCTGATAAAAGTTTAGCTTTTTGAAAATTTCCCATTTTTTTCTGGACTAATGTTCTATAAAGTACAATGAATGTCACAGCATCTGATGTTAAAGTGATATAAAAGTTCCTACATGCACACTCTTACGTTTTGTTCTTATCAAGGACTAGTAATGAATGCTTTGGCTAGACATGGTGGTGCACACCTGTAATCCTAGCACTGGGAGGCTGTGGCAGGAGGATGGGAAATTCAAGCCTCGCCTAGGCGATTAGTGAGACCCTGTCTCAGAACAGAAATCTAAAACAAGACCTGGAAATGTAGCTCAGTGTAAAGACCCTGGATTCAATCTCTAGTATCACACACACAAAAATGCATACATTATTTCATCTGTGTAGTTTGAAACCCTGTACAGAATTATATATTCATAATCTTCATTTTTCATACTATTTTCTAATTTTGTGTTTAATGCTGTGCTTTGTATCAGTATTCTTGATTGCTATCACACTTAATTCTCAGAATCTTCTTTTTTTAGAAAAAGAAATTTGCCCCAACTGCATTTCTTTTTGTGACCTGTGAAGATTATGCAGAAAATTGAAAATCTGTTTATAGTTTAGCTCCTTGAAATATAATAAGAGCTACTACTTAATATGTGCTCTTCAATTATTTTGTTAAAAATCCTATAAAGTCGAGGACACAGTGGCTTAAAATGATTGATCTACACACACATTGGTGATTCATGTTACCCTTCTGTCAGCTCGACTCTACAAGTGACATTTTGCCCCAAAGTCTTATTTTCTACTGATTTATGCAGGGTCTTCAAGAAACATTTGTCTTCACTTTACCATTCTAAAATGTGAAAGAGTAAGTCTGAGACCGTATTGAGCCTCTTATTTCAAAGTTTTGTCTTTTATTTTTGCAGTCTAAGAAATCTGTTCTTTTACTTTTAAGAAGAGATCTAGGCATCTTTCCTAATGAGATTGAGTGACAGCTGACATTTATTGAGAATCTGCTTCATGCTAAGTATTTTGCTTGTGTTCTTTTCATATTTATGCAGATGCTCCCCCATCACATACCTAAAATCCTTCAGTTATAACATAGAGGAGTTGTGCATGTTTTTAGTCTTTTTTGTCTTCGGTAGTATTTTTGTGTTTCTGGAAATAAATTCTTAATATATTCTGACCCATTCATTTTTCCTGTACTATTTGTTCCAAGTGTAGATTATTTTCTGAATGCACATTGGTTAGCAAGACTTCTTTATTTTGCCCATTGCCTCTGCTCAGTACCTATTCACTATTAATGTTGTCTTGCTAACATGAAATATATTTCCTTTTGCAATGATTATTGCTCATTTTTCCTTTTAAAAAATAGTTGACATATATTTATTCACATAATAGTTAATAATTAATATAGTTTTCACGGTATATCAGGTGGCATTTATAGTATTTTAGGACTCTTTGCTCTTAATTATCATACCAATCCAATATCTGGGTATTAATATTATCACCTCTATTTTATATATGATAAAACTGGTACACAGAACAACTATATTACAGATTTACAGCATTACCAATTTAGGGGGTAGGAGAGCAGAGCACAAATGTCACTTTGAACAGGTTGCTCTAGGGTCCCGGGTCTAACTATAATGTTCTTCTTCCTCCTATGTATTTGAGAATCCCTAAAACATAGGTATTAGTTCCTCGGTTGCTGAAGTAACAAATTACCAAATCAGTGGTTTAGAACAACACCAATTTATTATCTTAAAGTTCTGTAGACTAGAAGTCTGACATGGGACTCAGTGGCCTAAGTGTCAAAGCACCTTGGAGGATCTGCATGCGGGGAAAATCGGGACCGTGTCTTTTCCTCTGTCTTCAGAGTCAGCAGTGGCAGTCAAGCCCTCATCACCTCACCTCGCTTCCACTTTGCTTCAATCACATCTCCTCCAATTCTGATTTCTTTCTGCTTCTTTTTTCTACTGATACGGATCCTTGTGAGTACACTGGGCCTACCAGGGAAATCTAGGGTTCTCTTCCTCTTTTAAGGTTTGCTACTTAGCATTCTTAATTCTGCCTGCAACTAGCCACGTGTACTCTAACATATGCACAGAAATTAGGACATGGACATCTTTGGGAGCCCGTTATTCTGTCAACGGCAGGTGTTAGAGTTTCCATCGTGGAAGGGGCCTCACTGCAATTCTGCTCTTTCCAGGGTCTCATTCAGTGTCACAATTCTTACAAATTACACTTGCACTGCTCTAGAAAATTAGCATTACCTTGACTGTTCACGCTTACTTTACTGGGCCTTTTTCATGTTTTCTTTTTCTTTTTGTTTTCATACTATGTGTCTAAAACATGCTTTATAATTTTTTTTCCTTCAGGTGCTTAACAAAAGTAGGATTTCTTTAATTTTATTGCATCAAATTTCTAAAAATCTTTTTCTTACTGTGATTTGGCTTATACTGTTAATAAGAGGATGCTTTCCTTTTAAATTGCAGGCTAACAATATTTTGAAATGAAAGATAATTTTTAAGGCATAAGAATAAAGTTACTGAATAATAAGAAATGTTTTATATATTATTTCTTACATGTAAAAATTACACCTTGACAGTAATATTATGAATGTTGTTGAAATAAAAATAACGTAGAAAACAAACGTGTTCCATAAAATCAGAATTAAAACATAAGATTCTTTATGGACATTGTTTTACAGGCAAAACGTTTCAGAACACCAATAATAAGAAGCATCACACCTTTATCTGGAATTCCAGGTCTGTTCTATGACCACTGAAATGTTCTCAGTATTGTGATCATTAATTTTATATTATAGTATATAAAATTATTGTAATGCAGCAAATATATAAATTACATTTTTCTTATGAAAAATAATTACAATATTTTAACAACTATTTTCAAAAGTTGTATCTGAATCTACTTTAATATATTTAACTTTTCTCCTGTTGGGTATTAATCTTCCTGTGTTCTTTATGATAGCTATGAGTATACCAGCTTATAACCCCAACAAAAGTCTGTGAGAATTTCTACTAGGGAAATGCAGATGCTAACTGTTTTCAGGTATTCATATGACACATATCCTTGGTTCCATTTTTTAAAATTATTTGATTTGCGTCACTGCATTTGTTTTAGATTTATTGAACATTTGCATTTTTCTTTTATAAATTGCTTATTTATCTCCTTGGCTTATCTCATCTTCTCTTCATGTTATATTTTAAGAATCCTTTTATTTGAAAGATATTTGCAACTTATATATCATATATAGAAATATTTTTTTAATTTGTGATTTTCTTTGAAAGTTTTTTAGGGATTTATTTTTATTTTTATCATCCAATTTATACATCTTAACTTAGTTTTCTCTTTTCATCATTTTTTATGTAATGGAAAATTCCACCATCCACATTTTGTAAAAATTATATAAATTTTCACCTCAATTCAGGGTTTTTTCTGGTTTTACTTTTTACATTTAGTTTTATGTCACCTAGGATTTGTTTATTGTATAAATAGAAATTTTTTTCTTTCCAAATAAATCACCCTTTGACACTTTAAATAATTTATCCTATCTTCTATGATATAACTGTTTAATCTATAGGTTTTCATAGATACTCACTGATGTTATTCAAACTTTCAGACCAGTGCTAAACTGCGATGAACAATAGATATAAGTGTCTGGATGCTGGTTTTATTGGGGAAAACTCCAGTGCTTTGGAATTAAATATCTGGGGAGATATTCTTACATAAAACCTTTCTGTGGTTTTGATTGTTTTGTCCTTAGGCACGCTAATAACAATCCAAGGCAGAATTTTCACTGATGTCTATGGAAGTAACACTGCACTAAGCTCAAATGGGAAAAATGTTAGGATTTTGAGGTAACTTTTATGTGAAACTATATTCTTCTGACTCATAGACAAAGTATGACATTCTATAAATAATTGGTCCAATGATATTAAACCTACCATGATAGAACAGAACTAACCAGTGTTTGATCAGCCATGTTACAAGGTGAAAAATAGACTATTGCTTGATTCATTGATGACACAATTGTCAATATGTCTTCATTTTTCTTCCATTTTGTTTTTGTCTCATGTAATTTCTTCTTTTTCTGTAATGGATTTTATTAAAAGAAATTCCATGCATGCAAGTGTAATAGTAACTGAGTCATAGTCATAGAACTTTACTAATGAAGGACTTTATTACTTACTCTGTCTCTATTTAAAAGTACTTGAGACCTGGAAGTCACATAGCTTAGTCAAGGAGAGGAATATATCCAAGCTTCCTAACACAGTTTTTGTACTGCATTCTGGGAGAGTGTGCGACTGAAGACCATCTTTGGCAGGCCAGGGTTTGAAGCAAGATTCCTCTACTCACCAGCTGTCCATCACATGTTAACACTGGCTAGTTTACTAGCATCTAAAAGCTACAGTTCACAGTTTGTACTGCACATTAACACTGTTCCTAGATCATTCTCTTGTAGCATGATGGGGTTCTCTCAGGCCTTCTCAGAAAACTGAAAGTCCTGTTCATTTCCCCCAGAAGTACGGACACAGTATCATAGCTTTGGAAATGTTCCATGTTGATTAAATATATGTGTAAAACAGATGAATGGATAAGTTAAATACACAATTTGGACAGCAATTATAGAATATGTTAAATGCTAAAAGGACATTATACACATACATATATGCATAGGTACACATATGATTTTATAAAACAAGCGATTTAAAAGGTTTTATGAAATGAAACAAGGGTGAGTTAGCTGACATTCTGTGAAGTAGAACTTCCAGTTAAATCACATTTGTATGTACCTGGAAATGTTCATGTTGATCCCTTATATGTAATAAAATGACTGCTAGAAAAATATGTAACATTTTACATAGACAATTTAGTGTAAGTGAAGATTTTATCTACTTCAATATAGTTGAGTGCTATAAACAGTTCATACTCAAATGCTTAGGTGGGCTTTTTTCAGTTATCTTTTTCCATATTGATGGATGTTTCTAAAACAGATTGCTCCCATTGCCCCCTCCCCCACAGTGGTTAGAATTTACTTCTGTTTCATCCCCAGGAATCAATGAAACTTATCTCATGAAATCATAAAATCACATCCAAAAGAGACCTCAGAGAGATCAGCATATCCACTTCTTGTACTCTGAAAATTTTGGTATCTTTTATATAAGGATAGGAAAAATTTTCACCCTGGTGCAAATTGTAGCACGCTTGATGATCAAAAGTGTCTAGGTGAAATTTTAAAAAATATGTCATTAAGGCCAAATAGGGCGGTATTCTCAGATATGCCTACCGGGACCTCCATGGGAATGAGCAACCGTGTTTGTGCTCTATTCCCTACTGAGCAGAGGAGGAGCTCTAGCCCTCACCAGCTGCAGGCTTGGGCAAACCACTTAACCTTGCTGCCTCCGTTTCCTCACTTATAAAAGGGGATGATAATAGTTAATAAGTCATAGGAGGGATGCAAGGATTAAATGTAATAAGAGCCTATAAAGGTTAGCTGCTAAACTTACTACTCAGTTGAAAAAAGTAAGAGTTTAAAAGGAGAATTGGAATCCAGGATCTCCACAATGGGTTCAGTAATTCAGTTTGTTTGTTTTCCTAACCTCCTGTGATGATCAAATGAAAGGACTTGCGTATAAAAGTACTTTGAAAGGTCAGCGTGTCTTGCAAACAGAAGTCCTCATATTTTACAGGGCAGTTATGTATGAGACCTTATTTTGAGTCTGGCACTTGCTGTTGCAGAAGCTGGGTGGTTTATTCTGACGTTGCAAACAATGTAATGTCAGTTACCTGTGAGCCTCCAACACCATCATGTTCTGTCAGCCTGAATATGGCAGCCCTAAGAACCTCCATTCCATTCCTGTAATCTGAATCTTAGTACAATATTGTTTTCATTCAAACTGACTGAACTGTATGTGGATAAATTCATTGTCTATATTTTCCTGTGTATTTAGCACTTTCTAACACACCAAATGTTATGATAATCATGATAATCCTCGCCCCCCATGTAAGATGTTCAGTAGACTTTTGTTGAAGGAATGAGTGACAGATAATAAATAACTGAGAGAGAAAACATTTAAAGAGGCCATTGAACTTCCTAGGAGGAGGGTATTTTGAAACATTGTATTAACCATGACAATATTTCTTAAATAAAATGTTTATGCAGAGTTTATGTTGGAGGGATGCCCTGTGAGCTTCTCAAACCACAGTCTGATGATTTGTAAGTAATTAATTTTCTTTATAAAAATAAGCAACAGATATGAACATACTAAATTTAAATAACTGCTATCAAGGCTGCATAGCTAAATGCTTTCTAATACAGTATAATTTGTATTTATAAGGTAAATTAGCATTCATTTATGTTGTTATGATATTCTGAATTATATTTTGTCAGATTTTCTAGTCATAACCTCAAGATACCTTATATGTAATTTTTATATTGTAGGTACTGTTTAATGATAGTTCAGTTTTCCTTTCTTTGATGTATAAGTATATTGCCTTTATTTTTTCTATTTTTAAATTAGCTTTATAATGTATACCTTAGCTACTCTGTCTCCAGTATAGTATGATACGAACCGCTATTTAGGTTATTATGAGAAAAAAAATGCTTTGAGAACTATCTTTATCAAATCATTGTTTCACGGATAGTATTTTGAACTCTTTAAAAGAAATATTCATGGGTGCATCAAAGTTAATTGCAAGTTAATTACATATTTTGTTGTTACGTGAAATTTTACTTCACTATCTTCAGTGACATCTTGGAAACTTTTTTGTTTTACAGAAACTTTTGTAGCAATAGTTTCCATCCTGATATTCTGAAATGAGATGTTTTAAAAGACAAAAACAGTATTCTAAAAGTTGACTGTTAATATATACTTTGATATTAACATATATGGTTGTCAGGTATGGCCTAAAACTAGATCATCCAAATGGAGACGTGGGTTCTATGGTCTGTAAGATAACCGGAACTTACGTCGGTGAGTGTGGATCGTCTCTCTTCATCATTGTCTTGGACGCCTGACTTTCCTTCCCTATTTTGTGCTTTCTTCAACCTGTCTTGTCTTTTTAAAAATTTTTCTTTTCTTTCTTGGCTTCTTTTTGCTTCATGTAAATGTATACAAATGTAATTTTCCTTCCGGTTCACATATAAAGTTAATACCTCACATTTCTTCTTTCACCTCAGAGGACCCCATGGCTAATTAAGCTGTTGCCTTCATTTCGTGCTGGATTGTATTTCCCCTTTGCTGCATGTATTCCAGACATATAGATCTTTTGATTCTGAAACGAGTTTCCCTCCTTTCTGTCTCACACCCTTTGCAAACATCCTGTCCTGAAAGTTGCAGATAAAATGTCCGTCCTTGGGAAAATCTCCTTTGACCTCCTGTTTTCATTCTCACAGCTCATTTTTCTTTTCCTGATGGCCTTATCAGAGTGGTGAGCTCTCTGTCTGCGCCGTCGCCCTGGACAGAGTGGGCCATTCCCTCCACTGTGCTGTCTGCTAGGTGAAGGGCGTTCACCCTGGTCTTGCCATCCCAATCAGGGAACAGTTAGAGCTGTACAGTGAGGAAAGAGATTTCAGGCATGGTTATGAATCTGTTCTTGTTATTCCTTATTCCTAATTATATTTTGTCAGATTTTTCTAATTATTACCTGAAGTTACCTTATGTGTGTTTTTATATTGTAGGTACTTTTAAAAGATCATTCAAGGAAAAGGCAAAAAGATTCTTACAAAAAAGAAGCAAACAGATAATAGCATAAAACTTTCTTTTCAATGAACTAAGAGAAACTAGTTATAAAAATGAACCCAGATAGCAGATATATTAAAATATGTTTGAAATGGTGGAATAAGTAATTTGGGGAATCGTTTGCATTTCTCTCTACTCCGTATTTATCTATTGTCTTATCCCAAAATAGAATGAAAAAATATAGTTCAATTTTCATTTCTCTCAGGATTAAAAGGTAATTTATAAGTACAGTTTTTATTTTGCCTTTTCTGCTCTTAAATCATTTTTATAATATATGGTTGTTATTCTCCTGGGGTTGGCGATCTAATTGATTGCATGTTTTAATTAATTCCAGGTCATCACAATGTCAGCTTCATCTTAGACAGTGATTATGGAAGGTAAGCTGTTTTGTAAATAATAATTTTCATAATTGATTCAACTGGATAAATAAAACACAATGTCTATTAACTTTGTGCTGCAGACTCAGGGATTAAAGAACTAATCATTTTCCTCCCCAAAGTGAGCGTCTACAGAGTCAGTGACTTCCTTTTGCTTGTAGTCTGTGTCTCGTACGTGATCCGTCAATCTTGGGAGTCCAGCACTAACTGAAACAGTAAATGAGAACATCTTTAACTACGATATTGAAATGTGTTATTTTATGTCTTGTGGTTCTTCTGATTTAATTACAATTCTTTTGACAGCTAAACTAATTAAATTTGGATTCGAACTACTGTAAAAATAAGTAGCACCTCATGATTAATGTTGCCTGATTTTTTTTATATTAAGGCAGAGTTGTGCAAGATGATAGAACCGTCAGTTACATATCTTAGCACCAAAATATTAATAACATATTTATAACTTTTAATAAAACTAGAGCTCATTTCCAGATACCCTGCATCATAATCTTAGCAAGATTTTCATGTGGTCAAAGAACTAGCAGAATATGCAAATCTCAGCACATGTTACAAATCTCAGGTTGTAGATGATAACGGGGAGTATTTAGTGGCAGCCACTTTTCTGAGGGCTTTGCATACGTTGTCTACTTCAATCCTTCAAAGAAACTATAAATTGAATGCTATCATCCTCCCCATGATAGCCACTGGCAAAATGAGGGAAATGTTAAGCGATTTGCCTCAGGATATTCAGCCAATAGAAGCAGTGAAAATAAGTGAATCCTGTAGTCTAACGCCAGGAACTGAGCGTTTCACCCTAGCGCTCTCCAATGACTGATGGAAAGTTCCAGCTACCAGTACCATGTCTCATCACTACTTATGGTCTTGATCCAGGACTTATTTTTTTAACCATGCAGGATTCCTACACTCTTGGGAGCTTTTCCAAATGTCAGGGCATTTCCTGATTGGCCCAGTAACTAGGGGTGTTAATGGCATTAGTGGTCAAGATGAGGATATGCCAAACCCAAATGAAATATTCTGTCCAAAATGTCATCATGTCTTTCATTGAGAAAATGAGTGAGTCCTCAGAAAGTCAAATAAATTACAACATTTAGCATATAATATTGTATAATATGGCTATAATAGGTCAACAATAGGATAAGTCTGTTGATTTCTTTTCTTTTTTGAGTCTGAAAAGATTTAATGCTTAGAAGTTCGAAAAGAATGGCAATGCTATGACCAAAGTGTATTGTTACCCTGTTCGGTATTTATAGACTGCAAGAGGTCAGATTTGGATGGGACTGCAATTCCAGTTGACCCAAAAGTCACAGCCATTGTACTTAGAGAACATCTAATGCTAGACATCTAGAAGAAAAAAGTTTGTAATGAAGTGATGTCTGACCTGGACACTCTCTTATACACCAATATAGACTAGATGGAAGCCTTGAAGAATAGTGTCACTCAAGAGCAAATCAGAATGGAAGCCAATAGGTGGTGCTAGGATCCACCTTTGTATTTAGATGGGACAAATGACTTAGAGCCCTCTGATTTAACAGCCGTCTTCTGCAAGGACAACAGTACTTACAAAAAATTTGTTAAGATCCAGCAGTAGAATTATACCAAAAATATTAGGAAACCATGTTAGCAGCAATAATTATTAAGTTTTAATTGATTTCTGAAGCTATGTTTGATTCATTTATGCTCTTAGACTCGTTCTTCAAAGGTGAAAAAAAAATAAATTCTTAGTTCCGAGTCTGTATGGATTAGTTGCAAAATCCATCATATCTTGCTCAGAAAAATAATCATCCAAAAATAAGTGGATGGAATGATCTAGGCTGAGTGCGTAAAAGCAGAGTGTATGCTAAGTGTCCGTGCATCAATATGCAGGGGTTAACAAGCCCACAAATGCTCCCTGTAACACCATCAAATTCACAGATAAGATGGGCAATACTACTGCATTAAGTTGTTGATTCTGTGATCTTGATTTACAATTCCTTTTTCCTCTTTTAGCCAATGTCTAACCTTTAATATTAATTTCTCATAATGGAGGAAATTGCTTTTATGCAAAATATTCTCAG
Organism: Dinomys branickii; assembly: GCA_004027595.1. NCBI lineage: Eukaryota > Metazoa > Chordata > Mammalia > Rodentia > Dinomyidae > Dinomys > Dinomys branickii. The sequence goes on along the minus strand of PVLD010002345.1, from coordinate 19,148 downwards.
GAATTTAAGATAATTGTTAAAAATACTACATTTACTACTTAAAAACAAGTTTTAAGATTACATGGCATTGAAAACTGTTAAATCACTTTAGGAATTATAAAATTCACATTTTACCAATTTCAGGAGCATTCTTAAATATCAAATGAACCAATTAAAGACCAGTGAGCTACTCATTTTGTATCTCTTTTAATAGCCAATCTTCTGTCTGCTCTTTTCCCAAGTTCAAATGACAGCTGTTCCAAACTGATAAGGTTTAGATGAGACTTCCTTAATTGAGAAAGCCTAGTCATTATCAATGAATTAGTGAAAATCACCTCACTGTCATCCAGAATAAATTACACTCAAATTTTATTTCAGGAGGCAATTTTCCTGATAATTTAAGAAGAACAGTTATTTTTGAGATGTAAGATCTGGTCTGAAATAATGTTGGTGAAAACAGCATGGTCTCAGATCTTTGGCAATCAATTTAAAGTCTTAAAAATATATAATCCGGTACGAATCTCTTAACTAATTTAGCATAGAATAATTCAAATGACTTTTTAGTCTTGCACAGGAATGCTCTAATGCCTGGGTTAGGTTAGGTTTTAGGAGAGTTCATTGTTTGCCGCAACCAAAAGATTTATATAATCCTTTTAGACTCTAGTTCAGTTTCTAAAATTATCCTAAGGGGGTTTTGCACCTTAAAATTCTTACTTGAATTTCTTATTTTTAAATGTGTCTTAATTTTTTAAGTTTTGAGTTTTATGAAGGTAATTAAGGGAAGAACATTTAATTTCTAGGATTCTTTCCTAATGTCCAGGCAGTGGAAATGGAAGTATATATCTATCAGAAAATATGCACAAATATTAATTATCTCTGTTTATTAAGGATGAGATAAACCTGGTGGACTGTTGTTAATTTACTCTCATCCATCCGTACTATTGCATAGTGTGTTAGTGGACAGGCAAGGGTGTGTGGCATATAGGTTAGGAACTGGGGCTTCGGCCTCAGTGCCTGAGTTCCAGTTCCATTTCTATCACTTCTGTCTTCATGATCTTAACTAAGCTAAGTAAGTTTTTTAGTATTTGCCACCTCATGTGCTTGATGTAGGATCAAAATGTCATAATAAATTCAAAGCTCTTAGCTGGATTTTCCAGGGACTTACAGAGGTTCTAAGAGAAGAGACAGTGGGGTAGTCAGCAGAAGAGTTGAGCTGCATGTAAGACTGTCCTACTGTCGGTTAGTCTGCTTAAGAACCAAATGGTTTTTGGCCATACAACATCTTAAAATCAACTCTATTAAGGAATAGTTTGCATAGATGAAAATGTGCATATTTGATATGTACACTGTAGCAAGTTCTGACAGTGAATATATATATGTATATATATACATATATATACAAAACCAACAACCAAAGTTCTGACAATGAATATATATATATATATAACTGACAACCAAATCAAGACACTGGTTTTTGTCTTCACCCAGATGTTCTGCTGTGCTCCTTTGTAAGCTATGGGATGGTTTCTATCACTGCTATCTTACAAAAATCCTAAAATAAAGGTTATTTTCTGAATCAAGAATTTAAATGAGTTTATTTTTTTAAACAGGAGTTTCCCACAGAAAATGACATACTTTGTTTCTTCTCTCAATACAATTTCAATGTTTCAAACGTTTGCAGGTATGTGGCATTTCTCTGGAAGGGTGTAAGGGGTGGAGGGAGATACTGTATACTTAATTTTATCAAATCAAAGGTAATGATTGATTACCTTTGTAAGGCGTATTATCTCTTTTATGTGCTGCTAGGAAAGGAAAATTACTTAAGATGGGGAGGATGTTGCAACATTAAGCCACAGTTTCCAGAAATGTGTATTAATGCAAGATTGATTGAAAATCAAAATTACAACACCAGCAGGAAAATTTGCATGTTTCAACTTTAGCTCTGGGTGAAGAGAAGAAAGAAGTTTCCCATATCAATTTGAACCACAGGTCAAAACTGAAAATTTTATTGTCAGTGCAGTTTAGAAGAACCCTGGAGCAGATCTTTAAATTTAATTTATTTGTTCGTTTTAAGTTGTTCTCAGTTTGATATGATAGTAGCTGTAGTTCAATATCAGAAGCCAACAGAAACTCTGTCTCTGAAGAACTATATTTATCTGGTCAGGAGTGATGGAGAGACATGTGCAGATTTCAAAGCTATTAAAATGTAAAAAGCAATTTCAAAGAATTAAAATGTAAAACAGTGTGTCTTGGATAGAATCAAGCAAATGGAAAATATCTTGACTTTTCTTAGAAATTTATTTCATGTAAAATTTGTGTGCAATAATACATAGAACTTCAGTATAATTAGTAAGAAAATATTTTAGTAAGAATTTCCCATAGGTCATATACTGGACTACTTTATCGATATACAAATGTTTTTATGTACAAAGAAACAACCAGTCTAAACATACTTAAATGAATTATTATATGAGAAAGCATATACACATTTTGGTCTATAATTATAAGAAATATAAGATGCATTCTTCCAGAGTGTGTAGACTAAGAGGTGGTTTAACCTGCCTTCTTGTTGCTTTGCTTTGCTTTTGTTCTAAATATCCGTGCTCGGCTTAGGTCTTCCATGCACCTTCTATCCCATCCCCCTAATCGCTGGTATGTCTTTAGCACCAGTCACCACTAAAGCCTGGTCCCCTGTGGAATGTAGTTCTCTGTGAAAGTTGTTTATTGTCTGCTTTGTAGCATTTCACAGGAGACAAGATAATGAAACACCTAGCTCATTTCACTGACAGCCCATTACCTACATTCCATTAGGTGCTATGGCTAGGCGATTTGGAAATCTTTTTCAAATGAAGCATTTGGGTGTACTTGGCATATTCGTGACATTTTAAAACTGTGCTTTCTTTCCTCAGAGGTTACTATGATTTCGCCTTCAAAAGGAAGTGTTCAAGGTGGTACGACACTAACAATACATGGGCGATTCTTTGATCAGACTGATCTCCCAGTGCAGGTTCTAGTTGGAGGTATTTTTTATGATTTTTAATATATTACTTTCTGAAAACAAATATGTCTGTTTTTTAACAATTTGTAAACAGCATAACAGTCTTTCCTCAGTTATTATATTGCGTTAAAAACTGGATAATTCACATAGATAGTGAAGCTCAGTGCTCTCTCTGCCCCAGTTTTCCAGAGAGATCTATGCTACTGGACCTGGAGCCAGGAGACTGGCATCAGAGGGCATCGTATCCTGGTTGCCATCCACGTATTTCTCACCGTACCCTTGTCTCATGAGCCTTTAAATATTCTTGTGAACTGTTGTTACTTCTCAACGAGTTAGCTAATTATGGGGAAATTTTAATTGATATTTTGGGTACTGTCGTCACACTCCTGTGATATCTGGTGGCAACTTCACATTGGAACTTGCCGATGGCACTGGCCTTGGAAAGAGCACTAGTTGGTGTCATACCATTTATGAATGCTCAGAGAGTTTGGTTCTCTAGCAAGGCATCAATTTTATGTATCTGTCTAGGTCTGTGCAGAGACAAGGAAGTGCACAGTGTAAAAGTGAAGCTGGGATAAATGAAACAGAGGCACTCTTCCCTCTGATCCAGCACTTCCAGGAGAAGGCAGGGCACAGGGCGCCCCACCATGCGACGGGGCACTTGCTTGTGAATTCTCTGCAAGCTCTTTTATTCCAACAGTTCCCACTTTTTAAGGATTCTGCCTAAGAATGCTCAAAATACGATTTTAGAAAAGAAGAGAAATGGATAGAAAGCAACCTCATCTAACGCGTGTACGGGAACTTTCCAGTCCCGTGAAACCTCGGCAGTCATCTGCATAAACAGTAAAACCTGGCCCATTGATTTTTACATTCAGATAGTGTATTGTTTTGATGAGATGTTATGCTTTAAATATTAAAATAAGGTGCATAAAATGGTTGTACTACACCGTGTTTCATGACCTGTCATGCCCGTTCTGACTGTGACGCAGTGGATATGCTGAAGTGAGGTCCATTTCCTGTCATGTTTCTATCATATTTCCATTGCCTTTAAGACGGCAACCAGACTTGAAACTTGGAGTTTTTAAACATTTCTCAACAGTAGTCATCTGTTTGTGCATGATTTTACTTCCAATAAAAAAGGGCTATTGATTTATTATGCAGTGCAAATTTCTCGTTTTGTTTCAATTTTCTTGCCTTCACAAGACATTCAAAATACTGTAGCAAAACAGCACTTCCCAGACCATTAGATGAAAACTGGGACAGCCATCTCTCTCCGTTTCCCTTGTCCTCACATTTTGTGGACTACGATTGCTATTTCAGTAACCTCTGAGGCTGACGTTAGATGAGATACAAATCTCAAACTTAGACTCTTCCATCCAATCCAATTGCATTTGTGTAGAAGTTATAACTGTTCTCTTTTAGACCCTAGTCTGTTTGGGGCTCAGACTGAATACACATTTTTTTTTTTCCTTTTTGAGACAGGGTCTCAGTATGCAGTTCAGTCTGGCCTTGAGCTCACTTTGTAGCCCAGGCTGGTCTCAAACTCACAACGATCCTCCTGCCTCAGCCTCCTGAGTGCTGGGAATACGGGTGTGCACCACCAGGCCCAGCAGTCTGAATACATTTTATATTGTCACTTTTGGGTTTCATTTGAAGAAACTGGACTAAAACTACCACTTTTCCTACCTAAGAAGGCTGGGGTCACATCTCTTCATGAATCCTGAACATCAAGGATATTTTTTCAGTACTCCAAGGAACAAAATATAAAATTTACCTTGGACTCAGAAGTGATATTTTTGTTTTGAAAGATTTTGAAATTTTCTATCTCAAACTTATGATATAATATTTTGGCAGGAAATTTTTCTCTTGTGGAATTATAATAAATGATGTGCTTTAATGGAAAATATATAAAGAAAATGGAGGGCCCCAGCTTTGCTATTTGCTCATGTTATTTTGTTTGAACTAAAAAAGTATTTCAAGATAAAGTAATATGCTTGTATTCTGAAGATTCGTTTGTCACAGCTTTGCGTCTTGTTTCCGTGTAGGGCAACCTTGCGATATTTTGAATGTCACAGAAAACAGTATACATTGCAAGACACCCCCCAGACCTCACGTTCTCAAAGCTGTGTATCCAGGTAAGTTGCATGAGAGAGAATAACTATTTCTAAGTTTGCAAGAAAAGAAAGTGCGTGTGCGTGCGTGTGTGTGTGTGTGTGTGTGTGTGTGTATCATTTAGTCAGAATATTATTTTAATTTCTTAGGATTTATGGTCTGAATTATAATGCATTTTTCTCTAAGTTTTCAAATTTACATTTTCTGGATTAGAAAATATTTGTATTAAAATAGCTATATCAAGGTTGCCCCTGTGGTGATAAACAGTCTACTGAAAACAGCATGTCTTTGTTGATAGAGTATAATGGTACTTTTATATTATATTAAATTATAAGTACTAAATCTTGGTACCAACCACATACAAATTTTAAAATGTCTTTTCCTGGTTCAAAAAAGAAATAAATAGGGGAGGTTAAATCCTAACTTGCAGTACTTTGGGACTGAACACAGATGAAAGAAACGTAACTCAAGAATTCATTCCACGCTTTCCCCTTGTAACCTGGTGACCTTGCAGCAGATGGCTTTCACATCTACATGAACTCCACTGAAACGCTGTGCATGAGTCTGAGCATTGGTTATTTCTCATATTTTGCACACACAGTAAATAATTATAATTCTGTCACTGTTGGGTATCTGAAGCCTATTAAATTCTATTTACCAACCCATTACATTTCTTTACTTTAAATTAAAATAAGTTGCTGGTTTACAAAAACCACTTTGGCATTTATACTTGATGACTTTGGAATATATTGTGCAAATCCGGGCACACTGCTGCTCTAAAGGATTGATATGTTCAAGCTTCTCTCTACCCAGAGAGAAGGGCGTGGAGACACTGCATCACAATTCCCTTAAGTGGATTCTTCTTTTTTATTGTATTTAGGTGGGCGAGGGCTAAAGCTTGAGGTCTGGAACCGCAGTCAGCCAGCACATCTTGAGGAGATACACGGATTCAATGAGAACACATCAGGGTACATGGGCGCCACCTGGGTAGATTCCGCCTCCTATGTTTGGCCCATGGAACATGACACATTTGTTGCACGCTTCAGTGGATTTTTGGTGGCTCCAGATTCTGATGTTTATAGATTCCACATCAGAGGTGATGACCGTTATGCCATTTATTTCAGCCAGACTGGACTTCCAGAAGACAAGGTAAGGAAGTTATGGAATATTATTTGATATGTTGTAAACACTCTGATGATCTTCATCTGTTTTCCATTTTTATCCTCAATCAAAATCAGTGCATATTTTAAAGAATTTAGAAGAAATGATTTCATGTGATTGGTTCTTGTATATTTTAACACATGTGATGTAAACTATAACATTATAGAAACTCATAACGTAAAAGAAAGATTCTCCCTTACCTAAATTTTGTCTGCCAAGGTAAAAACACATATATTTACTTGCAAACTGATTATAATCACAACATAGGGCATTTCTAAAGAATGGAAATATTTCACTATTCTGTATTTACTTGGTCATAAGATGAAAGTCTGTCTTTTCCTTATGATTTCTGCTTTGTTTTTACATAAATTGGAGTATACATTTAATTTCATCATAATTTTTGTCATGTGAGTAGTAAATATGTAAAATGTCATTACTATTTTTAATGACTGAATGATATGCTATTGAGGATATAATCAAAAATATTTTGTACATTTAAAATCTTAAAAATTATTACAGTACAAGACATAATACTATCGACCTTCCTTTAAATATTTCTTCTTCTAACACATTATCCTGTCATTCTTGCCACTTTTGAAGCAGTTCCGAAGTCCTCTTTCATGAGTGGCTTTTGTGCCACTGTCCTGGCTGCCTTGAGGTCCTTCACTGACTCAAAATATTGACCTTTCATGGTTACTTTGATTTTGAAAAGGAGCCAGAAGTTTCACAGTGTCCGATTAAGTGAATAAGATGGGCGAGGACGCACCGCGGTGCTCCAGTGCGACTCGCTGTGCTCGGGAGGACAGCCGCACTCGCCAGCAGTCTTTGCCTTGTTACTACTTTTGTTTTAAATCACACCTAGTAAAGGCCCCGGAGAAAAGGACTTCTGGAACTGCTTCAGAAAGTGCCCAGCACAACGGATAAGTGTATTGGTGGGATAGATGTGTTAGAACTGAGGAGGAATCTTTTGTGAGAATTAATGGCAATGTATCTTTTACTAAAAAACATTTTAAAAAATTTAAACATTCACTGCATATTTTGATCGCACCACATACATGGGTTTATTAAGCTTAGCTAAATCTCTCCCTCCTAATGAGCTTTTAACTGACTCCTGAATTTTTATGAACATAATACTTTAATGAACATATGCATTCATCAGACTATTTTTATTTTGGATTATTTACTTAGGACAATTTATAAATATCAAACCAATAGATCAAATCAAAATTACTTTTTATGACTCGATTTGTAGGGCAAGATTTTCTTCTAAACTGGTTCCATAAATTTAAATTGATGCTTGTAATTTATGAGGTCTAATTGAACATAATGTGTCATCATACTCACTCAGTGATGGCATAGCCATTCTTAATGGAAGCACAAAATACCCCCACTCTAGTAGGCAGAACTACTTAGCAATCTTTGGCATCTTACAGAGCTTGTGATATGGCTCTCATTTTGCTCAAGTCTCTAAAAGTTCTCCATACAGCAGCAGAATCTTTAGTAATAACAACCTTTTTCCTAGCATGGACCTTTTCATTTTCCTTTGTAATTCTAATTATGGAAAAGCTATGATGTAGATGGTACACTTGGTGCAGTGCTGTTGGTGTGTTAGTGAAGGTTAGAAGGACTGATGTGAACCTGATAATTTTAAAAATTCTATGTTGTCCTAGATAACAAATCTTAGAAGAAAAATATGAAAGAGTTTCACAAATTTCTATTCATGGAAGTTCTAAGACTGACAGCAATTTAAAAGAAGATTAAATGTTAAAAGATTTAAAAATTCTTTTTTCTCTTTCTGGGATAAGGTGAAAATTGCATATCATTCTACCAATGCCAACAGTTACTTTTCCAGTGCAACACAAAGATCAGATGATATTCATCTTCAGAAAGGAAAAGAGTAAGGCTTTTTCCTTGTTTTTAAATTGCTGTTTGGTATTTACCTTAAACAAACAGATGTTGGGCAGGGAGCTCAAGAATCAAGAACTCTGAACATAAGGTGTGGATCCCACTCATCTCGTTAGAGGGTCAGAGTCAGTTTAATCAGTAACAATTTCCTGAGGCGATGTCTTATTCCCCAGGTTACAAATGGAATCACCTCAATGAATGTGAGAGCAGGAATCTATTACACACGTTCCATTATCGTGTGAGGAATACCTGACATGATCAACTTGAAAAGAGGAAGGTCTCTTCTGACTCACAGATTTAGGGGTTTCAGTCCCAACGTAATGGCGGGGAGGTTCTTGGTGGATTCTGTTCATCTTCTGGTAGCCTAGGAGGGAGAAGGAGAGGAAGAGAGAAAAGTAAGAGGAAAAGAAAGAGGAGGGAGTGTAGGGGAGTGGGGGAAGGCAAAGGAGAAGGAGGAGAGGAGAGGAGAGGAGAGAGGAAGGGGTTGGAGAGAGACAGGAAGAGGCCAGGTTCCACTAGGCTCCACCTCTTAAAGGTCCCCCACACCAGGAGTGCCACAGGCTGGTGACAAAGCTTTTAACATGTAGGGCTTCGGGGAACATTTAAGACTCAAATCATATCAAGAACTTTCATCCTGCACACATACTAACACTCCATTACAAAATAAGGGATATATCTCCTTCAGCATGCTTTTCATTTTCTTGAATATTTTTAAGTTCTGCATGTCTTCTGTGTTATACTCCAGGGAATTATTATTATTATCTACAGTTGCTTAAACTCCTTGAGGATAGGGGATTGCATTTTCATCAATAAATACTTATGGATTAAGCTGAGTGATTTGGTCATATATAAGGACAACTTGCTACTAAGAACACATAATCTTATTTTAGCAAACTGCTACGAAATTTTTAATATTTTCATATTTAAAATGTATATAGCTTACATTTATACAATACAAATAATTTACTATATTTTTAATATAATGTTGGTGTTTTTCATTGAAATGATTTCATAACAAGTGTTCTGGGCAGAGTCATATTTATTGATTACTCTATTTTCCAGATATTATATTGAAATCTTGCTGCAGGAATATAGATTAAGTGCTTTTGTTGATGTTGGATTGTACCAGCATAGAAGTGTGTATACTGAACAGCAAACAGGGGATGCAATAAATGAAGAACAAGTTATAAAATCCCAGTCGACAGTTATACAGGAAGTACAGGTTTGCTTTTATGACAGATCTACTTTACTAAAAATTAATGTCTAAAGATGGGGGTGTGGCTCAGTGCAGAGCCCTCGCCTAACATTCCTAAAGTCTTGGGTTTGATTCCTAGCACTTCAAAAAATAAAAATAAAAGTAAACTTTGAAAGACAGAAGCTGTATTTGGCTATTACTTTTGGTAGGTCAGATGTGGTTTTAGAGGAAGGCCACCATGGCCAATATTAAGTTGTGGCTTGGAACATCTATCTACCAGATACTACAAACCAAACAGGCTGTTACAGAATAAGACAAATTTCTATGTAGTTTAGAATATTTTCTGATTTCTAATAAAGTAGAGCAATAAAGAGGCATTGAAAAGCTGAATTATGAAATACTTAAAGTGTGTTTTTCCATATATTAAACATTTGTACTTTAAAATTTTTATTCTGTACTTTTTTTTTTGTACTTTTAAATTGGAAACCAGGTTATAACTTTAGAAAACTGGGAAACAACTATTGCAACTAATGAAATTCAGAAGATCACAGTAACCGGCGCGTGTGTGGAAGCTAATTCATGTTCCCATTACCAATACAGATTAATCTATAACAAGGAAAAAACTGGTGAGTTGTAAGTATAAGAGTGGTATTTCTCATTATGTGTAGACATAGCTATAAAGTATTTGCTCTAGTCCATGCAACTGTCTGGAATATAAAGTTTGAATAATACGCTACATAAAGAAGAAGAAAACTGTATCATGAGGAAACCCTCCAGAATGGGCTACAAAGTAGTATCATTGTAAACACCCTTTCTGGCACATATCACCATTTTCCTAAGGATAATAATAACTGTGCATCTAAATACACTAAGGGTTTCATAGAGCTGTGACTCACTGATATAAGTTGGGAAAATAGAAATTAAATTAATCATGACAACATTTCAAGTTCTCACATTAAGAGACCTATGAAACACTAATTTATCAGTTACTAATGACACATTTTTATGTTTGAAAATAAATCATAAAAATAATTTTTGACATTTCTGTTCATTATTTCAACTGATTGATATTGATAAGTGCCTACTGTTTGCAAAATACAATAGTTATTACTATGGGGATATTAAGGTAGTAAAATATAATCCTTTCCAACAAAGACATTTCAGATCAGTTAAATAGTCAATATTACTGAATTTGAATCAACTTCAGAGCACAATTCCTCCAAATTTGATCACTTATATGGTACGGAGTATGGGTACTTTGAAAAGTTAAGAAAAAGGCTTCAACTTTGGCACATTAATCCAGAGAGATTTTAACTCTTCTGCTTTTCCCCCCAATTCTTCCAAAAGTCTTACTACCTGCTGATGCTTCTGAAGTCATGTTACAATCAGCTTTAAACAACCTGTGGTCTATAAAGCCTGATACAGTTCAAGTAATAAGAGCACAGAATCTCCAGAGCTATATATACACAGTAACTTTCATATCAGATAGAGGTAAGCTTGTGTTTCCTCCTGCACTCCTCCAGGAAAGCCATTTATATCCTGTGCAACGCCACTGTAAAAAATGAAGGTTCTGTGAACTGACAGAGGAAAAGAAATACATTTAGAGCCTTGCTCAATTTCAGGATGCCTAGAAATTAAACAGCTAATGTTTTTCTATGGTGATTTAAATTCTAGCTCTATTTCAAGGAATATACAACCCCAAACTACAAGGCAATCACTATATGCACTACAAATAAATACACTATCAATATAGTGTACAAATTAGTGAAATTATTTATTCTCAAAATGAAATTTAAGGAACTAGGTATTGTTAAGGAGCTAGCATTCTGGCCAAAACTCACCTGCAGAAAGGACATTCACAAGGGAAACTTTTCATACTATGGCTTCTCCTTGAAAATTGGCAAAGTTCACTAGCTATTAAAGTCCAAGGTCCTCTACAGTTAAAAAAATTCACCTTTGTTTAATGAAAATAGATATATTCTCTTTATCTTTTAAAATTTCAAAGGATAATTTTTATCTTAACATTAATATTTTACATAAGAAGGTTTGAGAATATTGTGGTAGATAAAGAGTATCAACCACTTTGGCTATTTGGTATATCTAAGCCGATAAAGAAAATCCTTGGATGTGTGTTTGTGTGTGTTTGTGTATGTGTGTCTTTTATTCGGGCAATCACTACTTTTCCAGTTCATGTAAATAAAATATTACCTCAATGTTTATGTCTTATTTTATGAGATTAATAACTTAATTTTGAGAGGAAGATGCAGATTTGTAATTGCTAATACTGGAAACAACCCAAATGCCCATTGACTGAGATTGGATATCTTTTTATATACTAAATATATCTATTGATATATAGCTTTGATACAAGGATTGTATCTTTTTATACAATGAAATAATACTCAGCCATAAAGAAAGATAAACTTAGGCTTTTATAGGTAAATGGATACAACTTGAGACCATATTGAAGTGAAATCAGTCAGACTCACATGTGTGAATGTATTACCTTCCTGGTATGAGAAGCCATATCACATAGATATTGTGAAATGGGAAGAAACTATTCAAAAGGAAAGAGAAACTAAGGTGTGGTGAAGGAGAAAGTAAGGAAGGGAAAAGAAACAGATACCAAGATAATTAGCATAGTTATACTACCAGTTTCCCTTAGTTCATTGAAAAGGAAGGTTTGTGCTAATATTGTTTGGATGATTTCTCATGCCTACACCTTGTACTCTGTGTAACTACTTTGATGATGACAATATGCAATGTATTAACTATTGTTACTCTCCTATTATTTTGTTTTGAAATTTTTTTCCTTCAAAATAGAAAAATCTAAAATTTTCATGAATATTATTTATCCAAGCACTATGTAAATGAAATGATGGTTATTCTTGTTGACCTGCTACTTAGAAACCAGAGAGACATTCCAAGGTTCCAGCAGTGACCCTAAGAAATACAATACCACAGTCAAACCTAGGTACATTTTATAACATTATCCGGTACAGAATATCAATGAGATTTCTGCTAGAGCATCCTTCTAAAAAGCAGAAACATCTGAGAACAAGACCTTCTTTCCCTCGGTGCAGCATTATATTAATGAACCCTACAGGTCTGAGCTGTTTTCTGGAAGTCAGCCTTGTGCTATACTCACATCCACAGGAAGTAGCAATGTCCCAGTCAAGCCCTTTGCACTAAAATAATGTGATTGCCACAAAAGTAAAATAATTTTTGAATATCCTACTGCCCAATGATCTTTTCTTCATGGTCAAGTACATCCTTTGGTTTATCTTATATTTATTTCCTCTTAAGCCATAAAACAGAATCTTAAATAGATAGTACTTTGTGGTTTTGCTATTTCTGTTACAGATAAACGACTTAAATTTAAGGACCTTAATGTTCCCATCCCACGTTTTTGTATGTGTTAATGAAACTCTCAAGTAAAACCAATGTCATTAAGTTTAAGTATCTGTTACAGATGTTCATTGTTTGCCATTAATCTATTTCTTAAAATTCTGCTCGCTAATTCACTGCAGGAGACTTTGATCTGCTCGATTATGAAGTATTGGAAGGGAACAATGTCATAGTGGATGTTGCAGAGGAAACCAAAGGAAAACCCAGCCTGGAGACGTTCACACTGAACTGGGACGGGATTCTCTCTAGGCCTCTCAGCCCCTGGTCCTCAGAAGCTGAAGTAAGCTCCACCCACGCCCCTACCTTGCCAGCTCCCGCCTCCTCTCTCGGCATGCCCTGGCTCTTTATAGACAGATGAGAAAGACTCAGAGAGTATTTTTTTTTTTTTTTTTTTTTTTTTGCGGTACTGGGGATTGAACTCAGGACCCTGCGCTTGCTAGGCAAACGCTTATTCCACTGAGCTATATCCCCAGCCCATGAGAAAGAGAAAGAAGCATCACTTCTAAAAATCACCACAAATCATTTAGCATTTGACCAACCTACCAAAATTTATACACTGTAAATATTTTGTCTAAAAAGGGATACAGAGTTTATCTAGCACAACCCTCTTTTTTCTGAACAAAGCATCTTAACATCATCAGAGCCCTGCTTTGCTTCTGTGTAGGTTTTGTGTCCCTCCACTTGCCCCAGCACTGCTCTTCATCCCAGATCCAACTTGTCAGCATATAAAAGTCAGAATATCCTTGAGGGATGTCGCATAGTAACAGCTTAATGACAAATGTATCTTGTTATTTCATCCAATAAAAGAACAACTAAATGTCAACCATCTATAAAGAATACTTCAAGAAGTAGTTACACATTCTCCTACTTGACATGTTGGGTAGGAGTCAATCCACAGCGAGGAGAAGCTGGACATGGTGGTCCACACCTGTGATCTTAGCACTTGGGAGGCTGAGGCAGGAGGATCTTTGAGAGTTTGCGGCCAGCCTGGGCTACAAAGTGAGTTTAAGACTAGCCTCAACTGCACAGTAAGACCCTGTGTCAAAAAGACAAAAAACAGAACAAACAAAGCAAAAAACGCAGTGAGGAGAGAAGAAAAAAACAGAATTATAAAGAACAAGGAAGGAAAGGGAAATTCTCAGAACTATGTCAAATGGACTTGATGTTTCTGCAGGTGGGGCAGTAGTTCATAAGAAAAGAATGCTTATGGGTTACTGAAGCATGGCAAATACTTGTACAATGAATTTAAGTCACTATTTGCCTGATGACTAAAGACTACACATTGTCTCAAGCCCTTAAATTTAAGCAACGATTATTTTTGTACTTTGAGAGATAAATAAATGTGTGTTATAGGAGTGTCATGAACGTGTGCCAATTCTGTACAGTTCAGAATCATTTATTATTTTCAGATAACCCTAAGTAATAGAGGTATACTTATTCCTCTCTTAATTGGAAAAACAGAATAATTGGAGTATATAGGGTTTTTTTCCCAGTGAATTTTGAGTTACTTGGAAAATCTTTTATTTGGAATCTGTTTAACTGGGTATAAATTATTAAATTTTCTTCATTGTTCTTCAAAACAGAAATAAATGAACGTGTGTATGTTATGTAATAACTGAACCAAGAGCCAATTGACTATAAAACAATTGTCATTCCTAAAACCCTTTAAAAAATCACTGGACACTAAAATGATTATGTGAACAAAATTATTTAGGAAATGATTTCACAATTCTGCCTAACACAAGAGAAATATGAAAACACCTACTAGAATTAATTAGTAGAGTGCATAGTAGAATACTAATTGAAAATTAGTGGATGAAGTCATTGAATTGCTAATTGGAGAATTATTGTATGAAAAAGAAATTACTAAATAACATACTGTTAATTTAGTTTCAGGTAGCTATGGAAGAAATGGTTAGCACTAAGTGTCCACCACAAATTGCACATTTTGAAGAAGGATTTGCTGTGAAATACTTCAGGGACTATGAAACTGATTTTGACTTGGTATGGACTGTTTAATAAACTTTGAAACTGATTAAATAAGGATTTACATAAATGTTGGTAATTTCTAATTGGGAGGCTAGAATTAATTCTTTCATTATTCAAAGTCAAATTGTGAAAATAATCATGTTATAGATTTATTAATAGGGCCTATTTTAGCATCTTCATACATTGCAAAGTGATTCACTTGTGAAAAGTATAGCAACACTACATGTGAATTTACTTGCTGTATAGAGAGTTGGTAAGATGAGCAAATCTAATATTTACAGTGTTTTCATTTGTTATTTTTTCATATGGATGAAGAAAATGTCCTTTTTCTTTACTGGCTTCACTGAATACAATCTGTAGTCAGAATTATATAGTAAATTGCTTTTTTTGCTTTTTCAGGTTTCTCTGTGGTTGTGGTTATTTCTCTTTTGACAGTTATTTACTACACCTAAAGGGGGAAGTTGAATGTACTTCGTAGTTCTTACTTTGAAGACTTGAGGAAGCCAGATACACTCTATTTCCAAGAGAATATTGAAAGAAATACACTGTCTATTCAGATCAATATCTTAGAAGTAAACTGTGAATGTTTAAAACTAGGTATCACAAAACACTTTATATGAGCAGATTTATTAATGAGAAAAAAAGAAAATCTTTTTAATGAGCAACTTTTTCAGTTTAATCAATGTATTTGCATCAAAATGTAGTATTAGCAGCCATAAAGTTCCACAAGTAATTTGCACAGGTGATTTACATTCTCTTGCTTTCCTACTGTATCTATCGCCGCCTCTACACGCACATCTGTGCCCTACCAAACCTTAACTCTCACGTCTCTGCCTTTGCTTCTGTGCACAGATTTTACCCTCTCTGAGGACCCGTAACCCTCCTTTCCCATTTTGAGCAACTCTTATTTATCTTATTTGTTTCATTTGTCACTTCTCCTGGGTCATTGTTTCTTGATGAGTTTGTGTGAGTTAGATACCCCTCCTTAAGCTCAATATTACAGTGATTGATTCCTTTGTCCCAAATTGGTGGTCCCTGTATACAGGGGTAGTAGTTCTTCACTTGAATTCTGGAGATTAAACAAAAACCAAACAAATGTGCAAATAGTAAACACTGAATAAACATTCACAGAAGGAATGAACTTCCTGAAGGAGCTTGTAATATAAGGAGAAAGACAGGACTTGGGAAATAATCAAATGCAACTATAGTGGATCCTAGAGTATGGGTCTGAACGAGAGCTTTAGGAGTTCGGAGATGGGAGAGGATACTTCAGATTAAAGCAGTTTGAGAAACCGTAGGACCCTGTTTGGCCTTTAAGAACTTCACTGGGGATGTGGGGAGAAACAATAAATCATGTTTTCAACTGAAATATTATTGTTTCTGTAGGAAGATGTTAATAGAGGGCAGAAGACGGCTGAAAGTGATGCTTATTGTGGTCGTTATTCCCTGAAAAACCCATCTGTTCTTCTTGACTCGGCAGATGCTAAACCAAACAGACTTCCATATGGAGACATTTTATTATTTCCCTATAATCAGGTAAGCACAACAAAATGCTATGCAAATTGAATCTGGAAAATACGTTGGTAATAAAATGTCATGAAATTTTAAAACAAGGGAAAGTGCTTGTCGTGCGAAATCGTGCCGTGTTGGACAGGCATTGTTCACGTCCTGAGTGCTTTTTAAATTTTCTTTTCTGGTGATTCTCAAACAAGATAGAAGGAAGGATGGAAGGAAGGAAAAAAGGAAGGAAGGAAGGAAACAAAGAGAAAAAGAAAGGAAGAAAGAAAATTCATACCACCATTTACCTCATAATCTTAGAAGAAATTATTTGCACACAAGTTTAAATATTAAACAAGTTAAATATAGTGCAATCGCCTACATTTCGTTCATTAATAGAGAAAAACAAAATGGATAGCCATTGTAGACTGCTATTGTATATTTAGTTTGGGAAAGGTGAAGGAAATTCATAAACCAAGGATTGGCAGTTTTATTATGGGCATTTAAGGCTAGATTTACAGTCTTTAAAAAAAAACTTACCAAATTGTAGCACATGTTCTAAAGTTCTAAGTTCTGAAAATACTTGGCATGCTTAAGGAGTTGTAGACCATCAAAATAGACATTTAATTACTATTTTACATGACATTTCATCTTTGGCTCCAAATATTCTACAGTATGCACATTCCCATTAATCTGCCTGAATGTTCAGCAGTCTTCTTTTTCTACATGTAGTGGACTGTTAAGTTTATTGAAAATTTTAATGAGGGTTAGTATATAGTGCATCGCCTTAAGAAGTGAACTGTTTCAATATTTAAAGGAATCCGTTATTATCTTGTTTGAAATTTGGAGTTTTATTTCTCTTTAAAATAAACAAAATAAAGGAAGCCATAACTCAGAAAATGAAAAAAAGCAGTCATTAATTATAAAGTCACTTCAACTCCATTTCCTTTTCAAAAAAATTTCCCCAACTGACTGAAGCGAAGTATTCCTTCTTTTCCTTTCTCTACATTCTGACACATTTTTAGATGGAAAGTGCTCAATAATTATGTATGGAATTAGGGTGAATTCATTTGAATTGTAAAAAAAAATCGTAAGATATTGTTATTGATTTTTTTGTCTTTCTTATATAGTTGTGTTTTGCATACAAAGGATTCTTGGCAAATTATATTGGTCTGAAATTTCAGTACCAAGACAGTGGCAAGATTACTAGAAGCACAGATAGACAATTTACATATAACTTTGCTCAGGGGAACAGGTGAGTTACACTATGAATTCGAAAACATTATACTGTAGTATATAAGCTGTAAAGATAAGCTCAGTTCTTGCTTTTTGTTGTTTGTTGTTTTGTTTTGTCATGTTCACGTAGATGTAACTACAACTTTTCTGCCTTCTTACACGTGCTTTCTAACAGAAATTGCTGTTTCAGAAAGCACTCTATAGATTATGAAGATAAAATTGCTCTAATGTTATCATTACCCATGACCATTTAAAAGACAAAACAATACTAAATGTTGAAATTTAAATTATATATTATTAAATCCAATAATGTTCCTAGATACTGAAGGATAGTAGAAAGAGATCAATGTCAAAATGTATCAGTAGAGAAGACAAAATATTTTGATTGCTGTATCCAGACAAAAGGGAAAAAGCTAATCTGAAATGATGCTGGCTTTGCTGCAAGTTAGACATATAGAAATGCAAATAGAGAGATATAAAGGAAGTGATTAAATGAACCTAGAGAATATTATTTAATGACCACAATTATTATAACCTCAAGAACAATTTAGTTTTGTATAATTATATTTTGGTTTTTACTAATTATTATATCTTACGGAATTTGTGTAAATCCTGACTTTGCATTTCTGTATGTAATATATGCAAAAATTTTATTTACAATAGAAATTATAATGAAAACATGCACTTTTCTATTTCACAAAGTACAACATTGTAAACAAGTGTTTAATAAGAAAGATCCTTTCCCCCACAGTTCAGATTTAGCTCCCAGCTGACATTGGAATTTTATTTAACATCCTAGGATGCTGTGTGTGCCTTTGGCTTTTAAAAATATATTTATCCCATCTCTGGTACTCTAGAAGTTCAGAAGGTGAAGAGGGAGAGAGATAGAGACAGAGAGAACAAGAACAGGGTGTTAGTGTTGACAAAGGTGTTAATCTCCCAGTGGAAAAATACATGCCTTTGAGACCACTGCAGTTTAATCGACTGTATTGGTTAGGGCCAAAATGAGCTCCTGGAGTGAATGAAGTGAGAGGGAGCAATTCTACAGTTCCACATGGGTAGCTGTTGACTCAGAAGAGGCTACACCAGTCACAAAGAGATAAAAGCGGTGCCGGAAACAAGGTAGACCCACCTGTTTGCTGTCCAGGAGCGGGGGAGGCCTGCTACCAGAATGTTATACAATATATGTCATGCACAATTCGCTTCGGATCTAGGCGATCCCTTGCTGGATCCCTATGAAGCAGAAGTCCTCCTTGAAGGGACGTCTGAAGGCACATCTTGCTGCAGATTTTTGCCCAGTGCAATCACCATTTTGGCTTTGAGGCCCACTGTCTGTATCCATTTCACTCCATTGCGATAGTTTTGTAACATTTAATGGACCTCATTCTTCCACGTTAGTTAAACCATCACTTAAATAAGTAGATCTCTCCTTTTAGCCTGCAACTTCCCTTTTCTTCGGGCACTTGAAAATGTACTAGATTTGTTAGAACTGGTGAGTTTTCTTTCTCCTACAGGTTATAAGATTTAAAACAAGAATATCATAGTTTTTGAGGAGTTCAGAGTTCTACCATTAAAACTTGTCTATTTCCAGTCAAGACAAAAAAAGTTCACCTGCCTTGCATGTCTATTTCTTCTTCTTCTTCTTCTTCTTCTTCTTCTTCTTCTTCT
>PVLD010002344.1:134779-169034 GCA_004027595.1 Dinomys branickii | reverse complement strand
GCGAGCGCCGATATCTCACCAGTTATTGGAGTCCCTGCAGGCATGAAGGTTCCAAGGTGCCAGTCTATCCTTTGGGGCTTTCTGCGCGGCCCGCCCGATGCGCACGAAACGTGAGACCGCTGGGCGTTGCCGCCGCCAGAGAGCCGATCTCTGTCGGGAGTCGCCGGAGAGCTGCGCCGGCTCGGGGGGCGGGAGTGATGGAGCTGTCCGTGTTCTCAGGGCGTTAGGACCCAAGCAAATCTTCCTCCTCGCTCTTGGCGTTTGGGGCCCTGCGCGCGGCCCGCCCGACACGCGCAGGCTTTCAATTCTTTAAGCATATAAATCACATGGCCCTATTTTCTTGAGATGTTACCAACAAAGAAAAGCTTAGGTCCTGATGGATTCACACCTGAATTCTGCTACGCCGCCAGCGTGTACTGCCACGGGCTGGGCCTCCAGAATTTGTATTTTTGATGTGTCATCTGGCAGTGCTGCTGCTGTTGGGGTGGGAATCTCATGTGGAGAACCCCTGATACACAGTAAAGGCACTTGCCAATCAGGGCAGCACTTCAGTCCTGTGAAGAAGCAGGGTGAAGGCCAAAGTCAGTTTTCAGATTGTCCTTCCACCCTTTGTTCTCTAGATAGAACATCAGAAAGAAACCAGAGGAGATTAGGACCACTGGAGTCTGCTCCAGTTCTCAGTTTCTCAACTTCTCACAGACCCTTTGGATCTTCTCTTTGCAGTCCAGTGTCGAGAGAGGCAAATGTGTAGGAGGTGTTTGTGTACATCCACATCCTCATCGTTAATCATTAGCCAGGTAGTTTTGACTCATATTGATAGTGTTCTTGTTCATTAGAAATAAGTTCTTAATATTGTTATTTTTACTTTAAAGTGACTTAAAAATACCCAGCCACATTTTTAATTTTACTGTTTGTCTTTCCAGTAATAAATTTTACTTAATTCTTAATGGCTGGGTTTATAGTGAAAATGAACACCAGAAATCAAACCTCTAATTTTATCATATATGTATGTATGTATTTGAGATCAAAACCCAGGACCTTCACACTGAGCTGTATCCCCACCCCTTGCCTTATTTTGTGACAGGGTTTTGTCACTGAGTTGCCGGGTTGAACACCACCTGTGATTCTTCTACATCAGCCTTCCATAGTGCTGGGATTACAGGCATAGGCCACCATGCCCAGTCAGAGTTCTAAATTTTTTTTAATCAATTAAATTTATTTGTACATTTTAGGTATACATAACGATGACATTCATCATAGTAAATCTGTGACTACATGATACATCTTGGTTCGTTTTTGCTCCCTCACTCCTCTACTATTTCTCAACCACCTTCCCCCCCATTTACAAAAGCTTTGTTCCCATTTTATTTGCCTTTCCTTCCTTTCCTCCTCTCTCTTCCCTAGTTTCCTTGCCCATTTGTACATTTTCTTCCTGTTTTGCAATATCTATTACACATTTTCAGACCTCTAATTTTAAATGAAAGCATTATCTTGGAGTGACAAAAAGGTCCAGATTCTGAAGCATTAATTATAGGAAAATACTACATTTATTTTGTATTTTCATCTTAACTTCTGTATTTCACTAGTGGCTGTGTTTTTTGTACGTTATGTAAGGTGTCTTTTGCTTCACATTCATAATGTATATTTTAATTTCAGCTGATGAGTAAAGAGTCTCCTGTCTCTTCCGGAAATGATGCATATGTTGATTTGGATCACCAGGTAATGTCATTCTATGATTTTAATGGCAAAGTTATTTTGTAGTTTTAAATGTTACTTCTTAATAAAATGGTGTTGGTTATACTGTCTTTTTTTTTATGTTCAAGGTATTCTATGAGATCTCTTTCAGTGCATGAACAGAAATCTTTGTATTCTTTGTCTTTTGTCATTCCTTCCTTATGGTTCCTAAATGTTCTATATAAAAAATCTTTGTGTGTAACGTCAGCCTAAAGTTGAAATTTGTCTTTCTCCTATTGTGTGGTTTGGTTTTAAAAACTGTTTGATTGCTTTTTTTTCCGTCTTTACAGAGTTTTGGTAACCTGAAAAGTCAAAATTTTATTGCAGTCATTTTTGTTTATACTTTGCTAACTTAAGATTTTATAATAATAGACAATTTGGAAATGTTTGATTTATATTAAGAAACAGAATAGTAGCAATCTTTATTGTAAAATGGGACTACACAAATCAGAATAAAGGTTTAATATGACCCCCCACAATTTGTGTTGAAATGTCCTAGCTATTTATGTTAGCATTTGAAACCCCTACTCTTCTGTGACATCTTTAACCTAGAAAAATTTCTTATTTATTAAAATAATCAGCAAGCCAGATGTGCACATCTGTAATCTCAGCACTCGGGAGCCTGAGGCAGAAGGATCAATGAGAGTTTGAGGGCAGCCTGAACATAGTTCAAGGCCAGGCTCAAAAAACCGAAAAACAAAATCAAAACCGGCATTACCAAGAACTAAGTAGTACAGATGGATGATGATGTCATATTAAAAAAACTTAATATGAGAAAAGAACTGAAGTCAAAGGACAAAAATAAGACTGAGGGCTAAAAGAAATTGAAAGTGAAACTGGATGTGGTAGTACAAGCTTGTAATCACAGCACTCAGGAGGCTGAAGCAGGAGAATCACCACAAGTTTGAGGCCAGTCTGGGCTACATAGTGAGTTAAGGCCACCCTGGACTGTGTAACAAGACCTTGCCTCAAAAAAAATAAAGAAAAAGAAATTTAAAGTTGTAAGTGCCTTCTTTTGAGTGTTACAGAAGAGATCTTGATTTTCCCTTTTACCACCCCCCAAATAATCTAAGAGGGAAATGTTTTAATTCTCTGAGCAGCATGTGTAATTATTTGTAATTATTAAGTGTCTTCATTTCATCAGTTGAAGAAAACTACAGAGGAACTAAATGAAGCTTTATCAGCAAAGGAGGAAATTGCTCAAAGATGCCATGAGTTGGATATGCAGGTAAGAGGTCTGTTCTGTGTACCATCATAAGTATCACCAAATATAAATGCATTGCCTTATAGTACAGCATGTGTTGTAGTTTTTTGTAAATAAGGAAAACTACAAGTTTCTGGTTAAAGAAAAAAAAGTTAATTTCTGTTACTTTTGGCAGTCTGTTAAGTTTACAATGCATTAAAATGTTAAAAACCTACAAGGGAAAAAGAAACAGAGAGATCAGAATTTACCATTATCTGTAATAGAAATACTCTTTAATAGTGGCTAATTCAAGTTACTGGTGGTTTAATCGCTAACTTACGTGATTTTGAATATTTAACAGCTTGGGTATTGGTAGCTCCAGGACACAGTCTTCATCAACCTCTCAAAACCCAAAAAATGGTCTAGGGTTATAGCTCAGTGGAATAAGCACCTGCTTGACAGGTGCAAGGTCCTGAATTTGATCCTTGGTACCGCAAAAAAGGAGAAAAGAGGGGAGGGCAATAGAAAAGTAGTAAATGCCAAAAAGGAGTAAAGACTACAGTGGTCAGAGCAACCCCAGAGGGAGTGGAGGGCTGCTGTGGCAAAAACCTGGATGCGCAGAAGGCCAGCATAAGCCCTGCCTGGAGCAGGTTCCAGTTCACAGCCATATGCTGCATGTGACCCTGGATATCTAGGAATGTGGTCACATAAGATTGTATTGTTTTCACAATTATTTTGCGATTTTTGTCAGTATTTTTCATGACGGGTTGGTACTCAAACACGGTCTGTGTAGATGACAATAGACCATTATGGTGAGGGCACAGTGTAGCACCTTGTCTGCGTCTTCCACCTGCCTTGCAGTCAGTGGAATCAAGACTTACATGTACCCACTGTTTCATGTACTTGTGTGACTTGACAAGAACAATGCAGCACTTACTGATAATACTATTTCCACCTACCTACACCTGGGTGTTCACGTGAAGACAGGTGTCTACTGTTTTTAAGCAGACATATTTTTGTAATATTAAATTTGGGCTTGTGTTGTTTCATAAAGTAAGCTAATAAGTTAAAATAGCTTTGTTACTTATATAGACTATATTAATCTGTTTTATGTGTGGGCCAAGATAATGTGTTTACCTTCAGTGAAACACAAGCCAAAATTTCGGACACCCATGGACTGGGGTTGCACAGTTGTTAGCTGTGTCTTGCAGTAAATGTAGATCTGTAGCCAGGTTCCATGTCATACAGTTCTTATCTAAACAAATGAAAGCGTAGAGTGTTTAGAGTAACTGTTCATATTATGAGGTAGGGCAGTGTTTAGTTTGTGCCTTCTGGACCCCTAAATACAGGCTGCTTCTGCTGGGTAGGCCATTAAGGGAAGAGCCTCCAGTTACTTTTTGCTGTTGCCAATCCTTAAATATAATCAAAAATTGTATTTAAAAAGGGAAAGGACCAAAATAAACAGAAAAATAACCCTAGGGGAAATAGAGAAATTTGGGGGAGTTAGAGTTTTTCTTTTCAATGTATTTAATAGTCTTAATGAAGGTACTCCATCTATAAAATAAGGACATGGTGCTATTTTTCTAAGGCTGCAATTGTAATTTTAAAAAAATCAGGCAAAAAAACACTTCACCAGTTGAAAGTAAAATTGTCAAAAACTTAATAGAATAAGACGAGGAACTCTCATAAAACAAAAATAAAAAGATTATGCACCAGAAATTTACTTCACAACAAAGAGGACTTGGAAGGAGTGGAGGGAGGTACCCATGAGATATGGGTGGCTGAGCCCTGGTGCTTGCTGATTACAGACCAGCACATGCATTCACAGGATCCACATCCTGCACTAGGAGACTGTCACTCTAAAAGGCACCGGACTTGCTCGGTGCCGTGGACACACATAAAGGGGGTGTAATCACAGCATACTTGCTGAGTTATATAAGAAGTAATAAGTATATGGTTGAAATGTAAATGCTGCTATTTACTTTCCAGGTTTTAGGATTTCTACAAATGTTAAGAATTACAAGTTTGTTATTTTTATAAGTATTATTTTTGTTAATATAAAGTTATACACTAAAGTGGTAAAACTACATCTTTCTATCTGATTACATAGTTTTGAAGTGTTTGTCACAGATATGTTTCTCAAAGCCTAAATTTACTGTTGTGTGTTTTGTACCAGAAGTTTGCCAGTCCCTGGTCTAGACAAGTTGCAAGATCAGTGCTAGTGTTGCAGGAAGCTTATGAGAGAAAGGAGGCAGCCCCATAACATCCATTCATGTGCAGAAAGTCATCATAACAAGGCCAAAATAAAGGCATCTGTATTATAATAGTGTACACTTCCTTGGTTTCCAGTATTCATGGACTTGCCCTGTAGAGAAACATTATTATTAAATAAAGGTACATAGTCCTTGGACCGGGAACATGAATCTAGAATATATAAAGAACTAAAAATAACTAGACCCCTCCCCATTAAAGACCCAGTCAATAAATGATCAATGAAATGAATAGGTAGTTCTCAGAAGAAGTATAAATGGACAATAAATATACGAAAAAATATTCAGCATCTCTGGCCATTAGAGAAATGCATATTAAAATAACACTAAGATTCTATCTCTAGAATGTCCACTATCAGGAAATCAAATAATAACAAATGCTGTTGCTCTTTGGAAAAAAAGGATCCCTTCTCCATTGTTGATGGGAGTGTAAATCAGAACAATCACTATGGAACTTGTATGGAGATTTCTCAGAAAACTAAAACTAGAAATTCCATTCTACCCAGCTATTTCCCTGCTGTGCCATAAGGAAGGGTAAAGTTGAGTCATCTGTAGGAAAATGGATGTATATTGAAACTGTAATGTTAAGGAAAATAAATATGACATAAGCATAGATACATGATTTATCTTATATGAGAAACCCAAAATATAAATAAAGCAGAAAATAAATGATAGTAGGAAATAGGAAGATAGATCTTTTGCAAAAAGGAAGGAGACCAAGGGATAGGGACAGTGAAAAAAGTAATGTGTATGTACATGTGCCAACTCCCCACAGTGAGAGTAATCACAGAGGTGCAGATGACAGAGGCTGGGAAAGAAAATGGGACAGGAGAGATGAGGGAAAGGAAGAGCTGCTGACATCCTCCTCTCATCAAGGAAGGGTCGAGAACTTTTCTGGTACAGCAGTCATTACATGGCTGGCTTCTTGTGATCCAGTCTCACTCAAAGTCAGCTGATCTGTCATAAAATATTTGTTGGGTGCTTATATGCCCTATATACCACAGTAGATCTTTCCAGGAGGACTTCTATGGTTGGCTAGTCTTCCATTTTAATCCTCTGCATAGCATTTTTTCTTCCAGATTTTGTATGTATTAATTCACTTTTTGGTTTTATAAAACTTGTATGTGTATGTTTATTATGTTCATTTTGAGCATGTAACACATAGGAGTAAGGGTTCTGTGCTTCGTTCATCCTGCCATCCCTCGTACGTAGCAAAGGGCTGCAGTGTTCCACCTGCGACAGGCACACAGTGCGTATCTGAGTGAGGGAAAGCGTGGATGGTGGCTGGGTGGTCAAGTGAAGTGAACCAGTAGGTAGCTGAGGTACAAATCATGATGGAACTGTATTTGTGGGAGGGAGGAAGGCTCAACTTGCTGTAATCTAACATGTCAGAAGACAGAGTCAGTAGGTGATGTCTAAGATTGCTAAATCTAGAAACCACAGTCTTTAACATATCTAGAGATACAAAGTAATAACTGTGATGCTTAGCCTTTGTTAGCAGCATGGTTGGTTTCAGAGACTGGTAAAGCACATAGAAATGTGTGTCTGGTGGGTCATGGGAGCATGGCCTTGGGGACAGTAATCTGGCCCCTGCCCTTTCCTCTTTGTTGCTCTTCTCTTGTGTTCTGCTTTCGGGCCACCACGAAGTGGGTAGCTTCACTCCACCAGTGTGTTTCTGCCTTGATCCAGTTTACCTAAGTGAACTGAAACTGCACCACATGGAACCTCTCCTCCTCTAAGTTTCAGGTATTTTACCCCAGAAATGAGAGAGCTAACCAATACAAAACCCAAAAGCAGTCACATTAGGACTAACTGAAAACAATCTCGGTAAAACTCAGTAAGACATTGTTGCTTTACATTATAAGCCCCTTAACCTTGCTTGATTGTTTTCATAAATAAATGTTTATGTGTTTTTAGAACTAGTATGTATGTAGCAGGATTTCTGTATGTGTGTAGCAGGATTTCTGCCATATATATTAAAGTATGTATGTGTGTAGTAGGATTTCTGCCAGATACATTAAAGTATGTTAGCAATATTAGCTAGTCTTCTTTTTTTTTGCAGTGCTAAGATTAAATCTAGAGTCTCATAGATGCCAGGCAAGTGCTTTATTACTAAGCTACACCCCAGCCTTATAGCTAGTGTGATAATTCTAGTGTTATGTTAAAGTTTTATATTAAGCATTCAGCCATCATTAAATTTACCACGTGAGGTTATTAATTAAATTGAAGAATCTATGATGTAGATCATACTTCTGACCAGTGTACAGTTAACCTTAGAAAATAGTAGCAAAGAAATGAGTATTGGGAAGCTAGGGATGCAGCCCAGTAGTAGACCATGTGCAATTTTAGAAACATGACAAGTATACAGCTGATATTTCAGATTTACTTAGCAGCATTTACTGAACACTCACCACGTCTGTCATGTACTGTTCTAAATGCTGTAGATACAGCTAAGAAAGGGAGAAAGAGACAGAAGTAGGTAAAACACCTCTGACCCCAGAGTTCTCCTGTTCCATCAAAGAAGACAGATGATAAATATAATAGCATGTTATGTGGTGTTATTATGGTTGATACATTGTGTCAACTTAGGGAGTCTAGAGATTTGGCTGAGTGACTCAGCAGGAAGCCAAAGTAATTACTTTGTATACATCCTGAGCCTGTGGAAGAGGAGGGTATGGAGATTGTGAGAGCTACATACCCCCTGGGTGGGAGTAGGCTATTTACAAGGTAAGGGAGAAAAAGAGGCTGCTTGCAGTCATTCCTCCCTTTTGCTTTTGTGGTTTTGGCTGTGTTCTGATGTCATGAACGTTTGCCCTCTGCCATGTGCCACTCTGCCTCTGAGCCAGCCAAGTATGGACCGAAACCTCCACAAACTGTAAGCTAAATAAACCCTTCCCTCCTTCATTTTGGGTGTTGGGTATTTTGTGTCAGCAACGAGAGAAAAGTAAGTAACCAAGACAGGTGTGATACATGTTCTAAAGAAAAAATTCAAAACTTGGGAGGCTGAACTAGGAGGATCACAAGTTTAAGCTCAGCCTGGGCAAATTAGCAATTGAGACTGCCTCAGAATAAAAAAATATAAAAGGACTGGGGATGTAGCTCAGTGCAAAGGCCCTAACTTCAACCTCTAGTACCACAAAAAAGAAAAAGGGAGAAGGAAAGATGAAATAAGGAGAGAAAATCAGGACAGTTCCAGTAACTGCAGTAACTGCAGTCAGTCAATCAGTTAATAGCGCACAGAAGATAAACTTAAAGAATACAAGATGAAGGGAGTTTATTTTCAGTTGGGTTTTTAATACAGGACCCTGTGAGAAGACGATGATTAGTGAAATCCTGAGGAAGTAAGCAAGTTTTCTAGGGAAAGAGAATCACAAGGTAAGTACATGATGGGTGCAAAGATAGGGCTATAACTTGGTGTATTCAAAACCACCAAGATGCAAATAGCAAGAATAGAAGAGAGTGCAAAACTATAGAAAGAGGTAGTTAGTCTGGAGAGGCTTCATATATGTCTGTGTGAAAACCAAGTAAGGTGCAAAGCCATTGGGGGATTATCGTTAACAGTACTTTATTGTATTTTTCAAAATAGCTAGAAGAGAGAAATTTGAATGTTTCTAATACAAAAAATGTTAAGCTTGAGATGATAAATATGCTAATTACCTTACTTTGATCCTTACACATTATATACATGTATGACAGTATCACACGAACTGTACCCTAGATGTATGTATAATTACTGTGTATCTTTTTTTCAATTTTCCACTTAGAAAATCTAAATTTAAGATGCCTGTTGGACATGTAAGTGGAAATGTTTTAGACTAGAAATAAATGGTGTTGACATCTAGGAAACTGGAAGCTGTCACTGTACTTAGAAAAGCTCTACATACTTTAGAGAAAAGGAAAGGAATCATCTCAGGAGAATGAGGTGAAAGTGAGTTGGTTACAGAATGCAGGAGAGTAAGGTGTCACAGAAGCCAGGGAAAGAAAATGCTTCAAAAGGAGAATATCAGTCCTGTCCGTGCCGTCAGAGGAGCTCAGTGACAGGGTCATTGATGATCAGGAAGAGCAGTGAGGTGGCAGGCCCAGCAGCCCAACTAAAACATGTTCAGGAGAAAATGGGGACTGGCAGGGAGGCTGAAGAATAGCAGGCAATTTTTGTTATACCTTATTGAGAGATAATTGATACACAGTAAACTCATATTTAACATATACAGTTTTGACACATTTTGATTAATATAAACATGTGAAACCATTGCCACAATCAATATAGTAAGCCTATCACTTCAGAAGTTTCACTGTGGCCCTTGTCTTCCTGTAAGTCTGTTATTACAGATTAACTTGGCATTTCCTAAAATTATATTAAGAGGAATCATGCAGTGGTTTTGTTTTGCTGTTTTGAGAGTCATCCATGCTATCAGTGTCAATATTTAAAATTTTTTATTGACAAATAGTATTCTATGAAATAGATATACCAAAATTTACTTATCTATTCACTTGATAAATTTTTGTGCTATTTGTTACTAATAAAGGTATTGAAACCTTTTTTTTTTTTTTCTATTAAGTCATTGTGTGAGCATGTGCTTTTATTTCTCTGGCATAAATACCTAGGAGTAGAATGGCTAGATAAATCACATAGGTAGCTACATGTCAGTTTTTCAGGAAGCTGCTGAGCTGTTTTCCAAAAGTGTTTGAAATATTTTATATTCTCCTGAGAAGTGTCTGAGACTTTTATTTGCTCTCCATCTTTGCCCATGCTTGGTATAGTTAGTACTTTTAACTTTATCCATTGTAGTGAAATTATATGCACATTATCTTTCTGTGTGCTTATTTGCCATCTGTGCACTTTTAATGAAGTATTTTTAAAATGTGAAATAGAGCCAGGTGTCATGGCATACGCTTGTAGTCCTTACTACTTGGGAGGCTGAGGCAGGAAGCTCCCTTGAGACCCACAGTTTGATGTACCTGGGCAATATAATAGCAACACCCCTTCCCAAAATAAATGAATGAACTTTTGCTTACTCCGCATGTGCAGTATTGCAAAATAATATAAATGTGTATGTGGAGGTAATTGTACTTCTTCAGGGATTGAGCTGATACCAGCATAACTGGATGAAATAACTGCTGTCTTTCTGTATTGCAACAGGTTGCAGCATTACAAGAGGAGAAGAGTAGCTTATTGGCAGAAAATCAAGTATTAATGGAAAGGCTTAATCAGTCCGATTCTATAGAAGATCCCAACAGTCCAGCAGGAAGGAGACATTTGCAGCTCCAAACTCAATTAGAACAACTACAAGAAGAAACATTTAGGTAAAAACTTATTAAAATGTAATCTTAATAAATTTGTCAACTGTCATTTAAAGTTAAGAACATAATTATTAGGGCCAGGTGTGGTGGTGCATCCTGTGGTCCTGGTGGTGAGTTGGAGGCCAACCTGAAAGGCATAGTGAGACCCTGTCTCAAAAAAAGAATGTGATACTAGGACTTCCAAGTACTTCTGGGTAACTGCAGACCAAGAAGGCCATGTAGTTAACAAATTACCAAAATCTTCCCGCATAACATTAAAAATTCATGTCTAGATAAAATTCCAACAAAGCTACACCCTCAACATTTCGTGAAGGCAGAATGCTACAATTACAGAATAAGTGAATGAAAGAGAGAAACTAAATGCCAGCTCTGCATCCCACACATGTGGTTCACTTCCTCTGACCTGCCCTGCCGCTTCATGGCAGTCAGAGACACAAGGACGTATGAAGAGGAAAACAGGAAGAATTACTAATGAAGGGTCATGAAGGAGACTTAGACTAATCATCAAAAAGATTAAATTCACCCCAAATCTGAAATTACTTTAAAGAAATAATTGAGTAGGGTAGAACCACAAACTTCAGAACAGGGATTTCAAAGTGTATCTTCTCTTTTTTGTTGTTGAGTGCATACATGTCATACTGGGGATGGAACCCAGAGCCTGCTTGCTGATCAAGCTCTCTACCCCTGGTGTATCTTTTTAAAGGGCCTATTGTCGTAAAAAAGACAAAGGAAGGAGTTTAAAGAGACTGATGTACTTTCCAAGCACCCAGTTTAAAGTGATATAATACAAAGGCCTAGTACTCAATTTATAAAGATGGATTTACTTAGAAAGGACAGGCAGGACTTAAAAGGAACTTTCTCCTGGATATAACTTCTGGGAAAGCAGGACAAAAGGAAACAAGGAGGGTCCTTCTGTTATGATTTACTGAAAGGTGGATTCTGACTTGTTTTTTATGTAGTCATAGATTTTTTGGGTAGGTGGGTGGGTGGCTTGGTTGGCTGGCTGGTTTTTTGAAACAAGGTCTTGTTGTGTGGCGCAGAGACTCTCCTTGAACTCTATGTAGCACAGGCTGACCTCAAACTCATGGCAATCCTCCTGCCTCAGCCTCCCAATTGGTGGGTTATAGGCATGTACCACCATTCCTGGCTTAGATTTCTAGTTTTAAAACAGAAATTAGACATTAGTTAGATTATATATCATTCAGTAATTTAATATAGTTATGTATCTGCTGTTATATTTCTCCATAAAAATGTTGCTGGATACATTTTTCTCTTTTTTTCTTTGTGCCTTAACAGGAAAAAAGGAAAGGTTATCTTAGCTGGGCATGGTTGTGCATGCTTGTAATCCCAGCAGTCTGGGAAGCTGAAGCAGGATTGCAAGTTCAAGCCCAGCCTGGGCAACTTAGTGACACCCTGTCTTAAAATTGAAAAAATAAAAAGAGCTGGGGATATAGCAAAAAAAAAAAAAAAAAAAAAAAAGAGAGAGAGAAAGGGAGGAAAGGAGGAAAAGCTTAGTTTTGTCAGAAAACTTACAAATTGCATTTCCCTGTTCTACATCAGTAGTTCCTAATGTGATGCAAGGACCCTGGAGGTTCTTATATACCACTTCAGCGTCTGTAAGGCCTTTTCTTCCAGCTACATACTTGTGCAAGGGTGGATTTTCTTTATTTCAGCAAAAAACAAAATGTTACAGCAGATGAATGTAGAAACAGGAGAACCCAGCTATGTTCTGCTAAGCCAGTTGTAAATCACAACAGTGTGAAACAGTGCCACCCTTCTCACCTCTTACTTTTAAAAAATGTATTTGTCATATACAATGTTTATATTAGCATAATGGATTTGTTATGTTATTTTCAAATGAACTAAGCAAATGTGTTTAAATGTTTTTAATATGACAATATCAATAAATTAAAACCTGCACAACTAAAAGTTTTTTAAGGTTCTCAGTAATTCAGAGTGCAAAAGAGTCCTCAAACCAGAAAGGTTGAGAGCACTGTTCACATCTTAATTTTGAAAGAGAGATTCAGTAGATAAGATCCAAGCTTGATTTTACACCTTTCCTAAATTGTGGGTCATCTTTAAATGGCTTAGGAAGCTACATTTTCATTATTAAGGAAATAGTGGTTAATGCTGTTAATATTTCAGAACACATCTTGTAATACTACATTTTGAAGTGCCTTAACTCAAATATTTTATCATTATAGTTCAGTAATTTTTTTATTAACTAGTCTTGGAACAGTCAGCTATAATGCTTTTGTTTCATCTTTATTAGCTTAGTACTGGTGCAATAAAAGACACACCAGTGATACAAATGCAGATCTAAACATACAAAAATGCCTGATATGATAAAGATATTATTTTCTAACCGACAGAGAGAGTTTCCAATTGTTTGTTAAATGGTTTAGGGTAGCTGTTTGGCAAGATAAGTTAGATTCCGCATTTCATCATATACTAAAAAGAATTCCAGGGAAATTAACAACTTTAAAAGTAAAACCAGTAGAAGTACTAACAAAATGTAGGATCAAGAGGAGAAAACTTTAATTGTACGCTAAAAGCAGAAACTCTGAAATGTAAGATTAATCAATGGCATTACATAACACTCAGAGCTCTATATATTAGGCTGGGTGTGGTGGCACATGCCAAGTACTCCAGGTACTCAGGAGGCTGAAGCAGGAGGATCACAAGTTCAAGGCCAGCCTGGACAACTTAATGTAGACCCTGTCTCAAAATTCAAGAAGGGCTGAGGGTAAAGTAAATAATTAACTGCATAAGATGAAAGAAGAGATGAAAAGCCTTGTAAGTCAAAGGAAGGATGTATGTTAAGTAAATAAATCTGGTTAATTAAAGGTAGGAATAGTATTACCCATGTTTTAGGAGAAAATACCAACAGAAGTGAGAATGGAGGATGCATTTCCAAAATGTTAGCAGTACTTATCTATCTGGATTAATGTATAATTTATATTTTCTATATTTTACAGATTTTCACAGAATATATTTTAATTTCATAATCAATAAATCTTTGAACTAATATCTGCAGTATTGGGAAACATTTTTGGTGTCTGGCCTTTCATCAGTACAATGGTCACCAGTTGTGACCTTTCCAAATCTTGGAGCCAAGGAATCCTTTTCATGAAGTTATGATTTGGCAATACATCTCATGGCCACGAAGTCAGAGACATGTTCACCAAGTGTTTATTCTTATGTTTCATGTTTTTATTTTACTGTTCTAAAGAAAATTATGAGACAATAAGTAGCACTTTCTTGATCTGTTTTTTTTTGACTTCAGACTAGAAGCAGCCAAAGATGATTATCGAATACGCTGTGAAGAGTTAGAGAAGGAGATCTCTGAACTTCGGCAGCAGAATGATGAGCTAACTGCTTTAGCGGATGAAGCCCAGTCTCTAAAGGATGAGATAGACGTTCTTAGGTAAGCAGTCTTTCCTTTGTGTGGGGTCTTAGACAGAGCAGTTCTGTTTGTGGTATTAAGACTAGGCTCTCTGAACAGCATCTTTCAGAGCCAGACTACCTGGATTTGGAGGCACCATTTATTCCACCTCTGTGCAGCCATTTTCTCATTTGTAAAATGGAAGTTATACATACTAACATCAGGTTTATATGAAGAATCAAATGAATTTATATTTGTAAATACTTAGAATGATCTGGCAAATCCATTACGTATTTGTTAAATAGAAAAATTAACATGTAACCATGGCTTCGCACTTGTAAAGTTCCAGAGCTTTTCTTCTTCCTACCCCTGTTGTTTAATTCAGAGCCTTCCAGGCACTGGGCCTGCCTTTTTCTTAGATGATAGCACTTGTCACATCACAGGGCTTAATTTCCTGCTGGACACTCACCTTGCTGTTATTCTCTTAGGCACCTCACTGCTTACCAAGTCTCTTACATAATCTCTTGTCCTCTCTTGAATCACTCCAGCCATCTCTGTTTTCCACATTTTCTCTTTGATAACTGAAAATGTACAGAGAATCATGCAGTGATAAAATTTTGTCCTACTGTAGATTAATGACCTCATCACTAGGTTTTTCCTCCAGCCTGCCATTCTGCGATGCATCTGTACATTGTTCTTTGTGCTCGCATTGATGTTAAATGTTCTCGTAACTCTTCCTACATCTCTGCCCACACACCGCACACATCCTCATGCCTTAATCTCGGTAGATGATCCTGCTGCTGATTGCTCAAAGGAAAGAGCCTGTGACCTGTTGAACTCCCCATGGCCCCTGTCTCCTGCTCCTCTGAACTTTCCTGAATTCCTACACCTCTGTTTTGCCTTTAGAGTACAGACATGTTGGGATTAACTGTTAGGGGACTCAGACCATACTTAGGGACTACGTTGTGTCAGTTATCATTTCTTGTTCCAATTTGAACCTATACACACACAATGTCTCTTTAATATTTTAAAAAAAGACCACTCTGTTTTCAGAACCAACCTTAGATCACATAAGATAAAATTCATATTCTCTCCTTAGATCTCTAAAATTTGCCACTGCATATTCTCTACTCTTCACCAAAACCTGTTTCCTATGATGTCATGACATACTCATTGGTAAATCATTTGAACACTACAGCTTTCATTTTACTTTTGTGCTAAATGTTGCTCTGCTGGCTACTTCTTCCTCCTTTTCTTAAATTAATATATCATTCTTAATATATTTTGCTGTAATTTTGGTCATTTTTCGTAACCTGAATAAAAAAGTTAACGTGGGGTCTCCTTTCATTTTGTGTTTCATTAGAGTATATTGTTTCCTGGTGATCTCTCTGGGCTTCACATTATCTCAAGCAGCTTTACAACTATGGATGTGTTTCTGATTTTTAATTTCCCATCTCATTCTAGACATTCTTCTGATAAAGTGTCTAAACTAGAAGGTCAAGTGGAATCTTATAAAAAGAAGCTGGAAGACCTTGGTGATTTGAGACGGCAGGTTAAACTCTTAGAAGAGAAAAATACTATGTATATGCAGAACACTGTTAGTCTAGAAGAAGAGCTAAGAAAGGCCAATGCAGCTCGAAGTCAACTTGAGACATACAAGAGACAGGTAAGTGCAAAAGCCACGTTCTTCATGAGGGATGCAGCAGCAGCACCTCACCCCCACCCCACCCCCCACACACCGAATTGAGAATTTGTCATAATGCTCCTGACGTGTCTTAACAGCTTTTAACTTTTTATTACATTTACCACTATTTATCTTACATGTAAAGAATTTTAAATGTAGATCTTATACAGAGATTATTGATTAGTTCCTATAGTAGATCTCAGTTTTTTCAATTTTTAAATTTATACTGTAATACATAAATACACAACAGTAAAAGAATAACACAGGACATGCACATACTATAAAAGTAAAACATGCTCTCTGTGTACAGGTAATCTTGGGGCTGTTTTTAAATTTTCATTCTCATAGGTATGTTTATATTTTTACTGCATACATATTTATCCTTAAAAATCATCAGGTGTGATGGTGCTACTCCTGTAATCCCAGCAATCAGAAAGCTGAGGCAGGAGGATCTTTACAAGTTCCAGACCAGCCTGGGCTACAAAGTGAGCTCAAGGCCAGCCTGAACTGTATAGTGAGACCCTGACTCAAAAAGATGCCCCCCCAGTGGTTAAAAGATAAATGATTCAGTGAAAATACTCATATGATTCACTCTTTTCCTCAGTAGTGTATTTGTGGGATTCATTTATGTTGATGGGCATAGCTTTATCCTATTCATTTTCCTTGCAGACAACATCCCATGAAGTGACTATATCAAAAATCTACCTATTTTATGGCTGAAGAACCTATAGAATAATGTGTTTTTTTTTTTTTTTTTTTTTTTTTTGGCGGTACTGGGGATCGAACTCAGGACCCTGTGCTTGCTAGGCAGGCGCTTATTCCACTGAGCTATATCCCCAGCCCGAACCTATAGAATAATAACCACCCTACCACTGTCGGGGGGCAGTGGTAGAAATTCCACTGTGAATACTTTTGATCATATCTTCCGTGTGTATGTGCATGGAGGTTTCCTTAAGAATGTGCTGTAATGCATTATTACCAGTTTGTTTCCAGAGTGATTATATTCCAAAGTAGTTTTTTACGAATTCCTTTGTTCCCCATCATCATCACCACAGCAATTTATTGTCAGGACGTCTAAGCTCTGCCAGTTGGATGAATATAAGATGTTGTGTATTACTCAGAATGTATTTACTAACCATATTTCTTTTGCAAATTTACTAGTTTTTTCTTTCACCTATTTTTAAAAATGGAATGATTTCTCTCATAAGTAATAATTTTTTATCACTTTAGGCCTGCTGGCACACACCTGTAACTCCAACACTCAGCATGCTGAGGCAGGAGGATTGCTGTGAGTTTGAGGCCAGCCTGAACTGCATAGTGAAACTCTGTCTTTAAAAATATTTTCTTTTACTGTTGTATTCCTTATTTAAAAAGAGTTTCTAACTTAAATGGATGTTGGATTTAATAAACTATTATTTCTGTATCTGTTGAGAGAATCTTAATGCTTCTCTTTTCTATTAATATGGTATTATAATAGATCTTCTAATCTTAAACTGTCTTTACACTCCTCAGACAAATTTAGCCTGGTCAAATGTTACTTTCAAATTTTTAGGGGAGAGAGAGAGAGAGACAGAGAGAGAGAGAGAGACAGTGACAGAGAGAGAGAGAGAGTGTGTGTGTGTGTGTGTGTGTGTGTGTGTGTGTGTGTTACTAGGGACTGAACCAAAGTGATCCACCCCTGAGCTACATCCTTTTTCTTTTTTTATTTTGAGGCAAGTTCTCCCCAAGTTGCCCAGGCCAGCCTCAACTGGCAGTCCTCCTGCCTCAGCCTACCAATTAGCTGGGGTTACACACGTGTGTCACCACACCCATTTTATTTAGAATATTTTACTTACAGTTTTCTACTTCATACACCTTCCTTACCTTGTGTTGGTCTGGAACTTTCACTACCTCAATAAACTCGGAGAGTGGTTTCTCTTTTACCATTCTCAGAAAGAATTTTTTTAAAACAAAGTTTCTAATTCTGATGTTTTAGTACAGCAGCCCTGAACTAATATTATGAATGGCTCCCAGGCTTTTCAATGGAGACATGTTTTCAATACTAAGAATGAAATTTTTAAATATACAGCAAAATTGAAAGATTTAATGAACTTAAATATGTACTGAGAATTTCCCTAAAATAAATACAGCCAGAAAAAACTGTTTATATTTTAAAATGAAAGATAAAATGAGGAATGATCTGATTAGTGTTCCTGAGGAGAAAACAGAAAGAACTGATTAGAAGGAAATGTTTTTTGTAATTCTGAGCGCTGAATTACATCCCCACTCACCTGCCACCCACCCATACTGCCATCCTCCTTTTTTCTTTCCTTGTGACCCTCCTGCCTTCCAACCTTCCTTATAGTTGGGCTACAAGCCTCTGCCACCTTGCCCAGCAAGAAAAGCATTATATGGTGGAAAAGATGGCTAAATGTTTTTCAGAACTAATCAGGATGAGAGTTAAAAAGAAACCTACATCTAGAAATAACTGTCATGGAGGTGCATAATAATTTAGATTTCTTTATTTTTCAAGTATTAAACATAGAATACATATTTTGTATAATTCCAATTTGAAATTCTTGCAGCTTTATTCTGCTATTTTGTTAATACTGTTAATGTTTATGCTGATTTTTGTTTATTATGTCTATTTAAAATTGTGGCCTATGACATTTTGACATTGGCTCATCTTTATCTTGTGGAATCCTGGGGGTACTGAATTGAGATTTGGTTTGTCCAGACAATATGTGTTTGCTTAAGACAGCACCACCAACCGGGACTACTTTAATTGCTTGGTTTAGGTTTTCTCGGATAAGATGAGTAATGAAAGTTCAAACACAAATCCATTAACTGGTGGGTACAGGTTTCCACGTTAGGCTCTTTGAAATCAGATTTATCTTGCTAAGTGATGGGTTTTTCCCCCAACCCACCTGTTTACTGCCTCATCATCTTTCATGTCCCAATGAGGTTTAATACCCCCTTGATTCCTGTTGACTCCTGTTGAGTTTAAGGTTCCTATTAAGGGCAGTTGGTCTCCCGGCACCCATAGCTCCTGAGCAAACCTCATCTCCCACTTTGGTTTTAGCCTCTTTGACACTAGCTATGTGTTTGGATTTCCCTCTCATAGGATCTTCTCCCTGTCTCCTTCTCTTCTTCCCTTTTTTCCTTTCCTTCCTTCCTCTCTCTTCCTCTCCTCCCTTCCCTCTTTTCTTTGCTTCCTACCTTTTCTCTCTGTTTCTCTTTTTAATAATGAAAGATTTTTAGACTACCCAGTTATCTGTATTGTTGGAAAAGAAAGTCCTGCAGATCTATAGTTTCAGTGTTGTTACTGTATTTGATTCTGGTTTAGGAACCTGTGGCATCTAGGCAGATTTTGATTCTTAGTTCTCTCCATTGTATTAAGCTGGTGGATTTTATTCATTTATTTGGGTATTGGTAAGGAAGATGCTTTCATAGACCTGTAGAAGAAAAGAAGATTGTTTATTGGGAAGAGGGGCAGTGCTGGTGATAAAGCCCAGGAACCTGTACACACGCTCCACCACTAAGCTAAACTCCCAGCTCCCAGCTCCCACAGGATAGTTTCTAATGCTTCAAGTTATAAAAATTAACATTGTCTTTCTGTACCAGGTGGTAGAACTACAAAATAGATTATCTGAAGAATCAAAGAAAGCAGATAAATTAGATTTTGAATATAAACGTCTAAAAGAAAAAGTTGACAGTCTTCAAAAAGAAAAGGATGTGAGTACTTTATATGTGTTAGGCCTTTTGATTTTCAACACTGTTAAGATTAAGACTGATAGTTAACTCATGTTTTGATGACATTAATTTCATCTATGAAAATTTTGGAAAGTAGAGATTCTATTCATTTTCAAATCCATTTCCATTTGCTTCAGAAATACATCTAAAATAGAAGATGGGAAAGAACATTTTTACTTCCATTCTGAATTTTTTGATACATGTTTATCTTTCTATCACTGCTACTCTTTTTACATTGTTGTATTTATTTTCTGTAAATTTAGGTAGCTCGTCTATTTTCTGGAGGATTAATATAAAGGATACTTTTTGTTGAGTGTATTTTGGATCTTTTTAAGCTTCTTTTTGCTCTGTGGTTTAGAATATTTCATTTTATCCTTTCATCTTTTATGTTTAATGAGAAGAATGTTAAGGATGTAGTAGATAGCTTTGTTGCTTATGTTTAACCATGGATAACATATTACCTTGTTCACTGATGTTAAGTTAAAGAAAAAAGTTGTTTTTTCTCCTTCTGTGATGTTTCCATAAAAGATCAAAAGGTAAAACATATTCGTGTTCACTGTTTTGTTTTATTAGCTAAGGCAAAGAGCACAGGTGAATACATTCATAAAACTTGCAGCTAATTTTGTCTTTGTGTGTCAGAGGTTAAGAACAGAAAGGGACTCACTAAAAGAAACCATTGAAGAGCTTCGTTGTGTACAGGCTCAAGAAGGGCAGTTGACAGCTCAAGGTAAACATTTTAGTAGCCTACACATGCTTTACTTCTGAGATCATTGCAAGCATTTGGGGCACTTTGAGATGATTGCCTTAATGGAGAATGAAAAATGAGAGACAATAAAATGTTTCAGCTGTTTCCCAGACGTTATGATAGATTATAGTTTTTAGAGTAGTTTTATTTGCCAACTTTATAAAATAAACTTACAAACTTTCGAGTTTTATTAGATGAAATGCATTTATTAATTCACCTTTGTTAAGGTAGAAAATTGTATTCTGAAAACCTCTCAGGACCACTTTAAAAATACAAGCTTTCTAAATTAGTAAGGCTTTCTTTACATCAGAAAAATGGAGTGCCTTTCAAAACATTAAGAGACTTGAATCCAAAAACTATTCTTCATCACAGGGCAAGATCAGCATTGAATGTGAGGTGTGCCCACCCACTTTGTCCTCATGTTGGGCACTGTAGGAATTGATGGGTGACTTGCATGCCTGTAGTCTTTCACTCCCACACCAGTTAGCAGCCCACAGATTTACAGTTACCTAATGAATTTTTCCTTTCCTGTGACCACAACCTCTATGTCCACCTCAGCATGCTTTCTAAAAACCTGCTCATCTCCCTCATTTCAGTTTCTAACATCCTCTTCGAAGCCTTTGTCATTGGCTCTTACCTGGTCTTACCTTCCTGGTTACCCAGTCTGCATATCAACTACTTAACTATGTCCTCATGGCACCCGCTTTCCTCATCCTTTTGACTTATTCCTGGACGAAACATGTCAAAACCTAATTCAGTTAGCCTAAATAAAGATTTTCTCTGTACCCCAGATTACTAAAGCCAGTGAAAGAAAGTTATGTCTTTCTTGATTATCTTCACCAAAAATGTTTCTTATTATAATCAGATACTCATTGCTCCCTGGTGTTCATTTCATTTATCTGTAATCAGATCTATGTAAGTTTTTCCCAAAATCTTAAGAGTCTAAGCTGACCCTTACAGCACTTTTGCTCTTAGCTCATGTTTTGTCAAGAAAAGGCAGACTCTCACATTTGTGTCTTTGCTACTTAAAACCTCTTGTGTACATATTTTTTTTTCTTTTCTTTTGAGACTGGGTCTCACCATATAGTTCAGGCTGGCCTCAAACTCACAGTGATCCTCCTGCCTCAGTCTCCCAAGTACTGGGATTACAGGCGTGTGCCACCATGCCCAGCAATATGTGTATCTTTTGGCCAGTAGTTTTGCACCAGAAATATACCTTAATGATTTAAGGAATTATTTGAAATAGTGAAATTTAAAACAGTCTGAAAATTAAGCACTGTAGGAATGGCATTCTCATTCATCTGTATATGCCTGTGTCTTGATTACTTTTCATTTGTTGCTGAGACAAAATACCCAACACCCAAAATGAAGGAAGGAAAGGTTTATTTAGCTTACAGTTTGTGGAGGTTTCAGTCCATACTTGGGTGGTTCTGAGGCAGAGTGGCACATGGCAGAGGGCAAACTGTTCAGGGCAGCAGAGCACGGCGAAAACAACCAGCAAAAGGGAGGAATGGCTTCAAGCAGCCTCCTTTTCTCCCCTACATTGTAAACAGCCTACCCCCACCCAGTGGGTGTGTAGCTCTCCCATAACCTCCATGCCCTCTACTTCCACAGGCTCGGGATATATACAAAGTAAGCACCCTGACTTCCTGCTGAATCACTCAGCTGAACCTCTAGACTCCCCAAGTTGACACAATGTATCAAATATAACAGCCTGCCATGGGCATATATGTGAATCATTAAGTTAGAAAACCGGGTGACACCATTCCTGATAAATTCAACAAACTAGGAACTGAAAGAAATTTCCTTGGTCTCTAGTAAAGGGTATCTGTGAAAAACTTACAGCTAATCTTATATTTAATGATGAAAACTGAGTACTTTCCCCTCAGATCATATAAGACAAAGATGTTTGCCTTGTCACTGCCATTCAGAATGGTGTCAGAAAATCTAGCTGTGTGTGTGTGTGTGTGTGTGTGTATGTGTGTGTGTGTGTGTGTGTGTATGTGTGTGCGCGCACGTGCACATGTGCATGCGCGCAGCTTTTTCTTGCAGAGCTCAGGATTTGTTTCTGTATATTAACAACAAACATTGTGAAAATTAAATTACAGTCTTTTGTGATATTGAGGATGGCACTCATGGCCTCATTCACATTAGACAAGTGCCCTGAGCTCTACCTCCAGACGCCATTATCTTTTATACCATTTGCTATGGTTTGTGTCTAGATGTCCCTCCAGAGCCTCATGCAGTCATAGGGTGGGCTTCTAGAGTTTTTGATTGATTCATGGTCCAGTGCTTGGATTATAGATGTGAGTGCTACGTCTACTCTGGGGCAGGTAGTCTGCACACTAGGCAGGGAAAGAGGCTTGCTCCTGCTGCTGCTCCCTTTTTTTGCTCTTGCTGCTTTCCCTGTTTTCCACCACCATGAACCGCTGCCCTCTGCCACATGCCTCTCTGCCTTGGAGCCAGCCAAGTATGAACTGAACCCTCCACAAACTGAGCTAAATAAAGCTCTCCTTCCTTAATTTTGGGCATCAGGAGTATTGTCTAAACAATGAAAGATATCACTGTGATTTAATTTTCATAGTGTTCCTTGTTAATACTGTATTGTTCCTCTTATGTGAGGTATCTAGAATGGGCAGGTCGTTGAAATGAAAGTAAAAGTCACCAGGCAGCAGGAGAAGGTGGAATGGGTGGTTTTGGCCTAATAGTTACACTTTCCAAGTAGGTAGTGAAAAGCTTTGAAAATAGGTGGTGGCAGTGGTTATGCAACATTATAAATATTCTTCATGCTACATATAACTGTGGAAAATAATCTTATAAGACTACTGTGACAGTCTTTTCCATCAGATAGATTGTTATTTTTAGGTGTTACCTACAGGAATTGTGTCACTTTATTAAAGGAGATAGTTGTACTTTCTGTTGATCTTGCATTTATGTCTGTATGTTTGTAGGGTTCATGCCTCTGGGCAGTCAGGAATCTTCAGACAGCCTGGCAGCAGAGATTGTTACACCTGAAATCAGGTAAAGAGCCTCACTGTATGGTCTCGCTGGATAGAGCTGTCCACTGCAGTGTGAAGAGGACCAGTTCCTCTGCAGTACTGACGCTGTCACCATGAACTCAGAGTTAAATTCCCACATGTTACCAGCTTTCTTCAGCTGTTCTAGCAGAGAACTGATTGTACACATGTAAAGCAAACTTAATACCTCCTGTACTTGGCGAGCCCAGGCAAACATTTAGCAGTAGATAACAGCCCAAAGACAAAGGTTATGCTTAGCTATAAGCCTTCAAAATAGTCCACTACTAAGATTTATCTGGTAAATATTTGGAATGGTCTGAGAAAGATATATTGCTGCTATAAATAGAAGGTCCTGCCTCATCTCTAATTGTTCTTCTCTCAGTAATACCTTAGCTTTTTTATTTAGTCAGAACATTTTTAACATTCTATTATTTCGGTGCATGAATGAAAAACGAGGTTGGGGAGAATACCAAGT
Source organism: Dinomys branickii (assembly GCA_004027595.1). Classification (NCBI taxonomy): domain Eukaryota; kingdom Metazoa; phylum Chordata; class Mammalia; order Rodentia; family Dinomyidae; genus Dinomys; species Dinomys branickii. The sequence continues at coordinate 145,508 of PVLD010002344.1, read as the reverse complement.
GTATCCAACAGAGGGTCACCAACCCTTACTTCTGCTTTCACCTTTTCTGGCTCTATTTACCCCTTTAAAAAATGGACATTGCCTTGATTCTTCACATTATTTATTGGAGTAGTAAATGGAATAATGATTGTGTAAGAGTTTTATAAACTATAAAAGTGAAAATAAGCATTCAAATACTCATTGAATAAGTGAATATAACTATTACTTGATGGCATTTATTTAAGAAATACGAACAAAATGGAGTTTAATGCAATGTTGCATCTGAATGCATCTTGTATACCTTTTACTTTTCTGACATCTCATATGCTACTTTGTAATTGAACCAATAAAATTATTTGAATGAACACTCATTATTTATGAATACTTATAAATAAATAAATGCTATGCCCCCCAAAAGAAAACAATTTTTAAGTAAGCTAATTAGTATGTAGTTAGCTTTCTAGACTAAGAACAAGTTCCTGCTAAACTAAGATTCAACAAGTATGACTTTTCATTTTATGACTAGATATAAATTAAAGTACCTTCCATAAAGCTGTTAAGAAAATGAAATGATGAAAGGGGATGAATAGGGGTCAGTGTTTTTTTACTTATTAATGTTAAGAGTGTTGAGAAAACACCAGGCATGGTGGTGCACACCTGTAATCCCAGCACTCGGGAGATTGAGACAGGAGGATCACCATGTGTTCAAGGCCAACCTGGCTCTAGAGTTGGTTCAAGGCCCGCCTGAACTGCATAGTGAAACTGTCTTAAAAAAGTGTGTTGAGAAATCTGAATCCTTAAACTAGGGATAAAGATTAAAGTAATACAACTTGTCTTTTAAGACAGCCAAATGCTTTTGTGGTCTAAAAATGTACCTTTCAACAAAAAGCAAACAAACAAAAAACTGTTGGGGGGGCTAAATACTCAGGAAATAACCAATAATAGACACAAAGATATATTTAGAAAGCTGATTATTGACCTGGCAAAGCTCAAACTTGATCATCTAAATGCCTAGTAATGAAATGAAATGTGTCAGTTTAGCCTTCTAATATTTACTATGAAAAAATACCTGAGATACACAGTTTAAAGAAAAAGAAAAGTTGGTTTCTAAGGTGTTATTCCATGGTCACTTGGTTTCATTTACTTGGCCTGGGAGGAAGTAGAACATTATGGCCAAGAGCACATGGAAAAGGGCTGCTCACCCCATGGTGTCAATCTGGGAAGCAAAAGGAGGCAAGGACCAGAGATACAACACCCTTCACTGCACATTTCTCATGACCTACTTCCTCCAGCCAGGGTCCACCTCCTGAAGTTCCCATCTCCCGACAGCTCCCCAGTAGGCTATGAATGGATAAACGGGTTGACCACTGACACTGGCAGAGCCCTCAGAACACTGCTGCACTGGGGACCAGGCCTTCAAGTAAAGTTAACAATATGCAAAAATTATGAAACTTGAAGTATAATTAGCAGATAGCAGCAGCATGAACGTGTGAGCACATTGTTTTAGTAGGTGCATGCAGTCAAGTGTGGTGGTGAATGTCTGTGACCCCAGCACTCGGGAAACTAAGGCAGGAAGAGCACAAGTTCAGGTCCAGCATGGGCAGTGTAGCAATTTAGTGAGATTGTGTCTCAAAATTTTAAAAAGGATTGGGGATGTAGATCAACATGAAGACTCGGGGCTCAGTCTCCAGTACCACAGAAAAAAGATGATTACATATATATGTATCTATGCATAGCACTAGAAGGCTGTATATCAATGGTAGTTTTTTTCACCATAGAGTGATGGATGATTATGTTTTCATTTATACTTTTCCTCTACAATTAGTATATTTACTTTGTAATTGGAAAAAATGTCAGTATTGCCCACTTACAAAGTATCTCGCATTCTATGTAATTTCTTGAATTGAATCACAGATATGACTAATCTCTTCAGTAGCAAAAGTAAAAATGTTTTATAAGATTTATGGTGTTTAAGCTGGGTATGGTGACACACCTATAATCCTAGCATTTTGGAGGCTGAGGCAAGAGGACTATCCCAAGTTCGAGGATAGCTTCAGGTGTAGTTAGCTAAAGGCCAGCCTGGAATATGTAACAAGACACTGACTCAAAAGGAGGGTGCATTGTGCTTATAAAATAAGAACTCTTTTTTTTATGTATATGCTTCTTATTTTGATTTTTTTTGTGAGAAGCATGGTTTTTCATAGTATAGTGTGTAGTATCTGGAACTGCTATCTTCATGGAGCCCTCTCAAGATGGCCCTATGTAAAGAATTTTTAACAAATGTGTCTTCCTATGCACTGATATTCTGTTATAGCCTCCCCGTAGTCAGTGTGATGCCAAATTCTGTGTGTTGCTTGCTTTTAACATCCCTTCATATAGCATTTTGGCATAGCACAAAGAATCCAAAAACAGGTTCAATAACCTGACTCTAATAATTGGACTTGGTATAAGGATATAGTTTAACATAACTATAGAAATGGATATTCTAAATCTCTTTTTGTTTTTCTTTTTTTTTAAGCTTTGTTTTGTGGTTTTTTGAGGCAGGGTCTCAAGGCTATCCTTGAACTCACTATATAGCCCAGGCTAGCTTCAAACTCAGGGCAGTAATGCCTCAGCCTTCCAAGTGCTGGGACTGCAAGTGTGTATCATCATGCTTCGCTTTGAATATCTTAAAGATGGTCCTCATTGAATGCATCTTGCCACCAAATAATTGGTAAATGGAAGAGCATAACTTTAGAAATCTTGTTTTCTTATAAGAATCAAAGAAAAGTACATTTATTCATAGCTTAAATATTTAAATCAGGAGGGAAGTAGGATTCAAATTCCCTTCATTATAAGTCATGACATACAGATACTATTGTCTATAGGTTATCCATTCTAAAAAAGAATTTAATAGCAAATGTGATGTCTTAGCAGTTTCTAAAGGAGAATTCATTGCTGATACATTCTCCTTTCTGTTCTTTTTTATTTATTTATTTATTTTTTTTGCGGTACTGGGGATCAAACTCAGGACCCTGCGCTTGCTAGGCAGGCGCTTATTCCACTGAGGTATATCCCCAGCCCTATTCTTTTTTATTTAATCTAACTGTACATGGGTGGACTTTAATACCTATAGTAATGCACCAGATAATGTTTTCATTTTGCTTATTCAGGGAGAAACTTATCCGTCTTCAGCATGAGAATAAGATGTTAAAAATTAACCAAGAAGGTTCCGACAATGAAAAAATTGCCTTATTGCAGAGCCTCCTAGATGATGCAAATCTACGCAAGAACGAACTGGAGACAGAGAACAGGTAGGGTGTTTGCATGTCGTGGCATCCAGCCACAGATTGCCCATTTGCCTGATTTTGATTCCCTTATAGAAAGGTTTTGTATTTTGGAATATTCTCCTCCAGTATTTCCTTTTAAAAGTACTTTAACTCACATCTCTGCCTTTGCACAGACTTGCCAAAAAGTATTGTACCAGCATCATCATCTTGGTGTTTTTCAAGCAAAATGATGCTAAAATGCCACCATTTACCCTTTCTAGTCAATAATTAGAAGAATTAAAAAATCAGATCATAAATTCAATCTTTTATAACCGTTGCAATTCATATTGTGTGATCGGGTTCATGTAATTCACTGTATTTTTATAAGCTGCTGATTCAACCCCACAGGTGTGTGGTTGAATTGACAAATGTTCTTTTCTCCCCTAGTCTATTACTTATCTTAACCCTGAAAGAAATCATTCCTCTTTTGAGCAATTCAACTATTTTGAGAACTTAGAGTCTATAAATTTAACAGCAACAATCATTTCCTTGTGTGTTAAGTTTTTGGTGCATTTAATGACCATCGTATGGTCATTTAAGTCAGCTACTTTTTTGTTCTTTATTGTTAGTGTATGTTTATAATACATAATAGTTATATTCATATTGATGAATTGATACATACATGAATGTGTTTTGGTTATTTTCAATCCCTTTACCCATTGCTTCCTTTTAAATCCCTTCCCTGTCCTGAATAAGTCTGCCTTTTTGTTTCTTATCATCTCTCCTTTATTTTATTGTTTTATTTATAAATATGTTAATTGTCTCATATAAGAGAAACCATGAGATACTTAGCTTTCTGTCTGACTTACTGCACTTAACATTATGATCTCCATTATCCTCCAAATGACATGATTTTGTTCTTCTTTATAGCAGAGTAACAGTTAATTGTATATTTATACCACTTTTTTAAAAATCCATTCTTCTGTTGATGAGCATCTAGGCTATTTCCAGGAATTAGCTAATTTGAATTGTATTGCTATGTACATGGGTATGTGTGTATCACTATAGCATGATGTCTTTAACTCTTTCAGGAATATACCAGAGAGAGGTATAGCTGGGTCAAATGGAATTTCTATTTTTATTTTTTTAGGACGCTCCATATTCATTTCTATAGTGGTTGTACTAGTTTACTTTCCCACCAAAATGTGGAAGGGTTCCTTTTCCTCACATCCTTGACAGCATTTGTTTTTTATATCCTTGATGATAGTCATTCTGGCTGGCATATGACACAGCCTCAGAGTTGTATTCCTTAGCATTTCTCTAATTGTTAAAGATAATGGACATTTTTCATGTACTTATTGGCCATTTGTCCTTGCTTATTCATTTCATTTTCCTGTTTTTTGTTTGAGTCGTTAGAGGGAGTTAATGTTCTAGAATTCTCTATGTATTCTAGAAGTAAAACCTGTATGAGAAGACTGCCCAACATTATGCTTTTCCTGTTCTTTAGGTTGTCTCTTCACCCTCTTGGTTGTTTCCTTTGCTGTGCAGATGCTTTTTAATTTAATGTGATCCCATTAGGTGACTCACAATATGTCCTGTGCTGTGAGGGTTCTGGTCAGGAAGTCCTTGCCTCTGCCAGTAGCTTCAGGTGTTTCCTCATGGTATCATTCCATTTGTTTCAACGTTTCTGTTTTTATGTCTGTAGTGTTCAACACATTTTGATTTTGATTTTAGTAATGGGTGGAAGATAAGGATCTAAGTTTCAGTGTTTTGCACATGGATAATCAGTTATCCCCACGTAATTTCTTAAAAAGAAGTTATATTTTCTACATATGTTTTTGGCTCCTTTGTCAAAAATCAGATGGCTGAAGGTGCTTGGGATTGTTTTTTTTTTTTTTTAATTTTAGAGAAAAATTTTAAAAAAGAACAATAGCAAAATGCTAACAACAGAGACAAAAACAAAGCAAAAACAGTAAGAATGATACAGAGTTTCAGAACAAAATGACAGGAATTAACAGTGGTTGTTCTGTTACATGTTTTTGTCTTCGTCGAAGTTGATAGGATTACCAGATGTAAGAATGGAAGATTGATCAAACCATTAAAGAGTATAAAAAATAAAAAATTATAAACAATACAGAGTTTCACCAAACAAGAAGAGAGGAGTTCAGCAATGGTTGTTATATTGCACATTGTTGTCTTCAAATTAGTTGTTCATATTATCAGATACAAGCATGCAAAATTGGTTATAAATAAATAAATAAAGCATTAACTGTTCCTTTCAGTAAACCATTAGACATCAGCAGTACAGGTATTCCAGCTACCCTGTGTGTGTGTGTGTGTGTGTGTGTGTGTGTATAGAGAGAGAGGTGAAAGGGTGTGTGTATATATAGATATAGATATAGATAGATAGATAGATAGATAGACAGATAGATAGATATCCTTCCTTCTTTCTTTTTCTCCTTTCCCTCGTATGAGATTGTTTCTGTGTCTTACGATCTATTCAGTTGGTCTACATGTCTGTTTTTGTACCACTACCATCCTGTTCTTGTTACTATAGCTGTGTAATATAATTTGAAGTCCAGCATTGTGATGCCTCCTACTTTACTCTTTTTGTTCAAGGTTGCTTTGGCTATTATGGGTCTCTTCAAGTTCAATATAAGCTTTAGTATGTTTTTTTCTTGTTTTGTAAAAAAGTATTGTCATTTTAATATGGACTACATTGAATCTGTAGACTGCTTTTTGTAACATGGCCATTTTGCCAATATTGGTCTTGCCTGTTCAGAAAGATTGGATAGTTTTCTATTTTCTAATGTCCTCTTCAAGTTTTTTCCTTTGGAGTCTTAATTTTTTGTTTAATATATCATGGATGGAATTGTTTTCCTAATTTCTTTCTCATAGGTTCATTGTTTATATACAGAGGGGTACTAATTTTTTTGTTGTTTTAATAGCCTGCTAGTAGTCAGTTACTTTCGAATCTGTAGCTTCTTCAGACAAGAATTACTTTTCTTTTGTGTGGTCATGTTCGGCTCCTTTTTTGGAAATTTTTTTACTGCTGTGACACATGCTGTCTTTTTTAGAATTTTACATTTTTATTAATAGTTTCATAGTTACCTATACTATAGTTTGGTTTTGTTTTTCTTTTTTCTTTTTTTTATTTTAAAGAGAATAAAAAATCTAATAACAACAATGTAAACAAAACCAAAACAAAGCACAAACAATAAAAAATGATACAAGATTTCAAAACAAAATGATAGAAATTAACATTGGTTGTTGTATTACATATTGTTATCTTCAAAGAAGTTGCTTAGATTATTACCAGATGTAAGAATGCAAGATTGATGAAACAATTAAAGAGAATAAAAAATAATTTAAAAGAAAACATTAGAAATGATACAGAGCTTCACTAAACAAGATGGTAGAAATTTTACAGTGGTTATTATATTGCATATTGTTGTCTTCAAATTAGTTGTTCAGATTACCAGATGAAAGCATGGAAAATTGCTCAGAAAAATTGAGCATTAACTGTTTCCTTTCAATAAACCGTTAGACATCAGCAGTAGTTATCCCAGCTATATATATATTCCCTACCTTCTTTGTTATTCCTTCTTTTGAGCAGTTTCTGTTCGTTTCATAGTATCTATTATATGTTTTGTATTTTATTTACTCTTTCAGGTTCTTACACTAGGGAGACAATAATGATGTTTTCACATGTGGGTCTAATTTATTTCACTTATAAATATGGTCTCCCGTTTCATCCCTTTACCTATAAAAGCATCGAGTTTATCTTTTTTTGTAGCTGAGTAATATGCCATTGTATAAAAATACCATATCTTTTTTTTATCCATTCCTCAGTTGATGGGCATTTGGGTTGTTTCCAAGATTTAACTATGGCAAATTGTACTGCTGTAAACATGGGTGCACATATATCGCTATGGTATGATGTTTTTAATTTTTCTGGGAAAATAACCAGAAGGGAATAGGTAGCTTAAGTGGGACTTCTAACCCTGGTTGTGTGAGGACTCTCCGCACTGATTTCCACAGTGGTTTCGCCAGTCCGCACTCCTATCAGCAGTGGAGAAGGGCTCCTTTCTCCCGACGCCCTCTCCATGGTTTTGCTTTTTACTACAGTGCTTTTTGTGTCTCATTGATTTGGCATTTCCCGTATATAGAAGCTTTGGGGTCACTATTAGGAGTCAAAATTGCAAGTTTTACATACCCTACCCTTCTTTCTATAGCTTTAAATTTTAAAGCTGTTCAGGAAGAATAAGGAACCAGTGTAAGTATATATGAATACTAGAGTATTATAAAAGTACCATTAAGTATAAGCAGGAAAACACTTCTACATAAACTCTTAGAAACATAGAAAATAAGTGTCTTTATTATTTAGAAAAAGTAGAAATGGAGAAAGTAGAGGAAGATGGGAGGGAATAGCTGGTGGTCACTGAGTGCCTATAGGGAAAGAGTCTTGTATCTGCTTCATTAGTCCTGAGTCGTCGTGGTAAGAACACCTTCTCCTTACCCTAATAAACACCATAGTTCCTTTTGTAATGCTTTGCATTGTTTCTTGCGAGTTTTTCAGTCGTGGCTCCTTCCTCATAAGAAACAAGGGAGCTGCCTGCTGTTCACACTGTACCCATGTGTGTAGATAACTGATTACCTTCCAAGATCCTGTTACTTACAGCTATTTACAACTTAGTGTTGTTTGTTTCTTGATCATAGCATTGATGACAAGTGACCTTTAGATTGTGACCACCAGTGATCTATAACATTTAATACTTACTAAGTACCTGTTTGTTCCAGACATTGTGCTATATGTTTAAATATTTTATCTCGCATTTATGGAAGTTTTACAGATAAAGGGATTCAGACTGTGACTCCAAAGCCTCTATATCTAATCCATGCTCCCCGTCTTACCAGTTTATTTTCTACCATGTTGGCAAAACATTGATAGTTTTTTCTGACTTCCTCTCATAGGATGCTTTTTTCCTAAGTGGTTTGTCATATGTATGTTCTTCCTGGGTTTTAGGAATCCTTACCTTGTCTCTAAGTTAGTACCTTAATAAATTATGGCACTGAACTCAGTACCGGGAACCCCAAGTTTTAGTCTCACTGAGTCTTTTAACTTAAATACAATTTATTTATCATCTGTGAGAATTCAGTTTGTAGTAGAACAAATTCTTTTCTGATTAGTCTTCCCATTAACATGTTTTAAATGCTGCAATACCAACTCTTCAGAAGACATGAGGAGAGCGGCAAAGCATCAGAAGTACAGCCATGTCAGAATTGCCCAGGAAGCTTTCTCAAAAGATGCAGGATCTTGTTTTACTTCTCAGAGTGTAATATCTGTGCATATTTGCATTGGTCACAAGCATCACACTTCAGTAGTTACATTACTTTACTTACATGTCCTATCCCATTTGCATTGTTTTCAAATCCTCCAAATCCTGATGTAGAATATGTTTTATATTTACAGTGGGTTCTACATAGTAGACATACAGTGTTAGTTGATAAAATAATCTCAAAGTAGCAAAGATATACTGTATAATTAAAATAGTCTTAGAGCAAGTGTCACTAGAATGTATTTGTGAACCTCTGTTCCCATACTGATGTGGATTTTCAAATAATTTATTAAAACTTAACTGAGTTCAAAAAATTTTTACTGAATGTTCTGGCTGTTTGGATTCTGATACCCTTTATCCTTAATTTGAGATTGTGTGGCTTTACTGCTATCATCCCACTAGCACAGTTCCTAATTAAATGGCCCGTCGACTCTTAAATGGCCAGTCCTGTAAGATGTCCGAGACTACCTTTTTTAAACATTCCACTCTTATTTCCTCTAATTCTCTGATTTTTCTTCACAGTGAGGTTTCTCTTCCCTTAAGGATCTACAGTAGACCATCTTTGTTCCTCACTTCTACTTTATTTCACCTTCTTCCTAGACAGTATCATTTATGTTCATGTCTTCAGTTAACTCTAAGTGGTTCTGAAATGTGTATGCTCAGCTCAGACATTTCTCTCTGCTTCAGCTTCATACATTTTATTTGACAGACTTTTGGGGACTTCATCTTCAGCAAATACAAAATCAGATACTTTATATTCACCTTTTAAAGTTGTTCCTCTTGGCTTTTTCAGTGAATAGCCAAAACCAGGCTATTATTTTTGATTTCTTGTTTTCTTTTGCCTTTTCTGAAAACTTTCTATGTTCCCTTATATTTTAGATATATCCAGTAATAATAAGTGTCCTCCCAATGTTATGCCTGCTCTTTTGCCTTTTTAATAACATCTCCCACTGTAAAACCAGTATGATCTTTCTAAAATACTTTCTGATCATGTTTTCTCTTTCTTGGAGTTCTTCACTATTACCCAAGACTAGAGAACCAGTCTCTGTTATTGAAGCTTGCACCATAATGAATCAGAAAAATGATGAAGCTTGGAGTCATAATTGTTAAAGTTTGTTCAGTTTATTCCAGTTTCAGCCAGTTTAGAGGGTTATTGATTACAGAATAGATGCCAGACACCTGGCATTTCATACAGAATTCAGTGAGATCTGCTGGCTCCTCTCCTCCAGTCTCAGCCTTCCCCTCAGAACTCACTCTTTAGTCACACTGCTCCTGAACACTGTACCCTCTTCATTTTTCTCATTTTGGACATACTGAACTGTTTTGAATCCCTTTTCTGCCCTTCACCACGTAAGTACTTTGTTTACTGTTTCAGTCTGACTTTAAGCCATGCCTGTCTTAACTCCTGCACTGAGTTCTTACCCACTCATCATGTTTTGTATATCCCAGTGCACACTCCTGAAGTAGTAAGCTCACTGTGTCCTCTTCTTTACCTTCTGCCGCTCCACTGCAGTACAGAGTGGCAGACATAGTTTGCATAAGCGTATCAAAGTGAATTTCAGATAAATAAATGACACATTGGTTTCCAAAACATACTTCAAAAAAAAAAAGACCATTTTAGAAATCCTCATTAGAGGTTCCATTCAAACCAGCTATTCCTCTTCTGGGTATTTTCCCAGAAGATCTGAAAACATCATATCACTCTGATATGTGTGCACCCATGTTTATCGCAGCACAATTTGTAATAGCTAAAATGTGGAAGCAACCCAAGTGCCCATCCACAGAAGACTGGATTAAAAAATTGTGGCATTTTTATATAATGGAATATTATTCAGCTATAAAGAAAGACAGTTTTGAGAACTTTGTAGGCAAGTGGTCAAAACTGGAGTCCATACTCATAAGTGAAATAAATCAGCGATATGTGTGCAGGCAACACATTGTATCACTGGTGTAAGAACCCGAGCGTGGGAATATAAACTAAGAGACATGAAGGAAATCTGTTCAAAAACAAAGAACAGATGGGACGAAGGAAAGTAGAAAAGAAAAAGACAAAAATGTATGTATGTATATATGAATATGCATATATGCAGGAGGGCTAACATGGTTCTACTATTGTATTATATCACTTAATGCTAAGCAATAATCGATGACGGGTTATTTGAT
>PVLD010002344.1:72401-124912 GCA_004027595.1 Dinomys branickii | reverse complement strand
ATTTTAATTATAATATATTGTGGAGAATTTCCCATTTTCGTTATAGTTCGTCGGTGTTTTGTAAGCCTCACGTAGTTGTATGTTGAACTCTTCAAACTTCAGATGTTTTCTCTTACGATTTTTGTAAACAAATGTTTTATTCTATTTGTGCTCTCTTCTAGTTTCTCTCTAACTCCAGTTAGCCTTAAGTTTGTCTTTATGTCATACTAGTAGCTGTTGGATGAATTTTCCTTGTTCTCTTATTGTTTTCAAGGCTTCTGTAAGTAATTTGTTGTAATTTACCATTTTGTCCTTGATTTCAGAAACTCAGTGTTCACATTGGTCATTTCTGCAATTTATTAATAAATAACAATTTTTTATAACCGGTATAACTTTTTATAACTGGTCTTACACCTTTTGTGGATTCTTTATCTTGAGTAAATTTGTTCATTTTGATCAGCTCTTCCAGTTTTTTGTTTCCACCAAATCCAGATCTTCATCAGAAAGGATTTATTAGTATAGATGAAGTCTGTATTCTTTTTCTTAGAGCCGCCATAACAGATTACACGGATTAAAAGAACAGAAATGTATTTTCTCACAATTCTGGAGCCTGGAAATGTAAAATTAAGGTGTCAGTGTTCTTTCTAGAGGGTCTAAGGAAGACTGTTCCACAGTAGCCTTCCTGTGTGTAGTGGCTACTGGCAGGCCTTAGGCTATACATGTGTCACCCCAGTCTCCATCTCTATCTTCACGTGGTACTCCTTTTTCTGTATAGTAACTTCCTCATCTTTAGGGATTCCTTCTAGGGCCCATAATGGATGCCTCACTGTGGATAGCCCTGAACCCTCTAATTACTATTTTTCTCATATATGCATATATATATATGTACATACATACGTACATGCAATAAAGCTTACTTTATAAATTAGACCTGATAAAAGATTAACAACAATATCTAGTATTAAACTAGAAACATATAACAATATACTGATCCAGCAACAGTGGTCTGTGAGTGACTAATGGGTAAATAGCACATACAGGGTAGACATGCTGCATCATGTAGACTGACGGATGATTCTCTTGCCAGGCATCACATAACAGGACCAAATGAGATTCCATCACACTACTGAAAACAGAACTTAAAAGTTATGAATTGTTTATATCTGAAATTTTACATGTAATATTTTCACACTGTAATTGACCACAGGCAGCTGAAACCTAGAAACACAAAACTACAGAGAAGAGGACATTACTGTGTGTTTCTTCACATGTCCTTCCTGTTAGGACACCAGTTACTGGAGATAGGGCCCACCCTCATCCAGTATGAACTTCTGTTAGCTAATTTTATCTACAAGGGTCTAATTTCCAAATAATACCACATTCAAAATACTAGGGATTAGAAGTTCAGCTTATCTTTTAGGTTGTTTTGTTTCACTTTGTTTTTAAGACGAGGTCTCTCTGTGCAGTTCAATTTGGCTTTTAACTCATCATGTATCCCAGGCTGCCCTTGAACTCAAAACCGTCTTCCTACCTCAACTTCTTAAGAGTTGGCACTGCAAACATGAGCTACCATGCCTGTCTTTTCAGCTTATCTTTTTGGAAGACATAGTTGAACACACCAGATGGCCTCTACCTGTGTAAAAGATGTTACATCTCATTCGAATTTGAAACTATAGTGGAGATCATTTTAAACATACCAAATTAATAAAAACTGTAAAGATCAGATGGTATGTGCTGCCAGGGATGTTAGGCAGTGATAACTCTCATTTGTTTCTGGTAGGAGGTTAAACATCAGTAATTTAGTAAACTTCAGATTCTACCTATTCTTTGTTTTTGTTGTGTTTCCATTTTTCTTTTTTGAGACAGAGTCACTCTGTAGATCAAGCTGGCCTGGACTCACTTGGTAGCCCAGGCTGGCCTGAAACTCAAGGTGATCCTCCTTCCTCAGCCTCCAGAGTGCTAGGATTACAAGCATATGCCCCCAACCCCATACCAAGATCTCCAGCTATTTGATATCATAGTTCTTCTGTATATTCCCAGGATTCCTAGAGCTATTGTCCATGTGCACCAAGAGATATATGAAACAAAGTATGAAAAAGTATTGTTTATAATCACAGAAGCGTGGAAATAATACATACGTCTGCCAATTGGAAAATGATAAAATGTTCAAATAATAGAACACTGAACAGCAATTAAAAAACATTAGCAAACTAGGCCTGACATCAACTTAGATGAATTTGAAAAACATGTTTATCAAAAGGTACAAATCAGAGCAATATATAATTATGTATAAAGTTTAAAAACAGGAAAATTAAGCATTATGTTTAGAAATAACACAGCAATAAGATCATGATAATCATGAAAATGACTAAAACTGTGACTTAGTTCTAGAAGGGAGATAGAGACACAAGTAACCTCTAAGATTTTGAATGAATTCTGTTTTTTTAATCTGGTGGTGATTCACTCAGCTTAGGTTGTTTTTTTTAAATTTTTAAAACTATATGTCACATATATCTTCAAAAATAATTTATTGGATAACAGGCTTTAGTATTATACATTGAAAAGATCAGATAGACTCAATTTTTATTAATGTGCTTCTGTGTCTTCCAGCTTCTACAGTTTTTGTCCTACTTATATCCAACTATAGCCTGTGTGTGTATGTATGTGTACACACACACACACACATATATGTACATAGGCAGGGAGGGCATGCATACTCTCAAGTTCTTATATATAGGACTTGATGAAGGTTTACTTTGTTGAATGTTTACCTACATACATCAGAAATTTAGGTCAATAAGCAGTTTGGGCCAATTTTGGCACCTCAACTTCTCATAACTAGAGTCATACAGTATTACTCTGACTTCTTTTGTTCAGTATTATTCTGTGAGATCTATGTATATAATTATATATATCATCATTTCACTCTTCTTTGTTGATGTGGAGTGTTCTTTCTATTAACCTTTATTTTTCTACAGTAAGAGTTTATACTATAAAACCTCAAAGTTTAAAATTTAATTTTATAATATCCTTATTCCAAGAAAAATAGACTTGTCCCCTTTTAACACTCCTTCGCATATAAAAACACCGATATTGTTTCAAATGAAATTTTTTTGTCTTACAATACTTCTGTGCAAGTGCCTTTCAAGTGTAAAGAATGCAGATCTTTAAGTTGAAGTAGAAGAAAGATACAGAAACAGCTGTGATACACTGTCATGTATTTTGGCACAGAGAGAAGCTACATGAAGCCAATAACGAGCTGCAGAAGAAGAGAGCCATTATTGAAGACCTTGAGCCCAGATTTAACAACAGTTGTGAGTTTTTCTATCTAGTATTAAAGTTGAGTTAGCCATATACTACACTAGAAAGAATGATTTTTATATAGAAATAGACCCTGTTACCTAGAAATAGGCATGTCTTTTATTCTTACATAGCATTATGTTCCATGTTGTAGCATGTATCAGAATTGAGTGTGTGATATTATATTCCACAGATATACCACCTTTTGTTTGTACATTCATCTGTCAGTGGAACTTTATAATCTTACACTGTTCTATGCTAGATTATTATTTATTAAAAACTATTTGTTAAAAAAAAATTGAATTGGTATTTTAAAAAAATTATGTATGATGATAGACCAGTCTCTCAAATCTGTTAACTATTATTAATTTTTCAATTAATACAGTTTTTAAGTTGTTAAAATATAAAAATTCTCTTTTAATATCTCTGATTTATAGCCCTAAAAATTGAAGAATTACAAGAAGCTTTACGGAAAAAGGAAGAGGAGATGAAACAAATGGAGGAACGATACAAAAAATATTTAGAGAAAGCCAAAAGTGTAAGTAAGAATGAGTAGGAACATGAGGGTAACTCACTGTACTTTCTGATCAACCTTCACTGAGGATTTAAGCGGGGGGTGTTTATTTGTTTGAGACAGGTTCTCACTTTGTAGTTTAGGCTGGCTTTGAACTTACTGTCTAGACCAGGCTGGCCTTGAACTTACGGCAGTACTCCTGCCTCACCCTCTCAAGTGCTGGAATTACAGGCGTGCACCATCACGCCCAGAATGAGATCTTTAAATATAGGATGCGTGCGATATTAAAAACAAAAATCTTTGAACAAAAAAAAAAATGTGAACTACAAGTAGTTTTCAGAATAGGTCTCTGCAGACATTAGTTACTGATTACCTAGAAGAAAATAGGTCTTATGCCAGAAATAAGTGCCAGTCACCACTATAAATAATAATCAAAATTAATGTATGGCATTATACACATGGACCAGTGCCTCTTCATGACGTATCATGTCAGTAATAATTCACCTGAATTAAAATAGTCTTCCAGACCTAATTTTCAGCCCAGAGAAAAAAAGAGGCGTTTGGAACAAATTCAACAGTACCTTCAAGGAAACCATGAGGTAAAACCAGAATTGGAGGTGAAAGTGTCATTGAAAAACAAAAATAGGCCATGCAATCGGCCTTTAAAAAGCTCCACCTAATCACCAAATGCAGTACACTGGTATTTGAGTCCTGAATTGGGAGCAGAGGAGGAGGTCAGTTAAAAGATATTTTAAAGATACCTATGGGAAGGTGGATTTGAACCTATTAGGGTCAGTTCTGTAGAGTTGTTAATTTGCTCACAGTGATAGTAGTAGGTGTATTGTAGTTATGTAAAATAATACCCTTGAGGTACAGTTGAGTACCTCAGGGTTATGTATCAGGAGGTCTATGGGTTACTTTAAAGTAGTCTCCAAAACAAGTGTGTGTGGGGGAAAAAAAAAGAAAAAAAAAGTGGGTGTGGAGAGAGAAAAATCAAATATAGCACTATAGCAGTTGGTGAATCTAGGTTAAAAATAAATGTTTCTATCGTTTTAACATTTTGATAGTAAAAGTAGGAATAAAAAGGACCTCTCCCAGAGGTGCTGTTGTTGGTCAGCCAGAATTGCATCCCACATCCAGTCTCAGCTACCAGCCGGGGAGGAGATGGCAGCACAGTGACGGGCTGATGTCGGCCAGGACCTCTGCAGTCCCTGCCTGTTCAGAGGCTGAGGACTAGCTGAGGAGCGGACAGAGTAGGGAGCTGCTAGTTGTGTCTACTTAACACTACTTAGCAATTTTAAGTCAGAATTGCTTCTCATAAGTGATTTCTCATTTAACTCAAAAGTTGCAACAATTATTTCAGAAATTTGTATTTTAAATTCTTTGTAATATAGTCTTTGATTCTCGTAGTTTTATCCTGTTTTTTTTAAGAAAAGAATTGCTTTCCTTGATACTAAGTGTTATACCCTTTGAGACTTTCCGTTTTTTGTTTGTTTGCTGCAGGACTAGGGATTGAATCCAGGACCCCACACTTGTTATGTAAGCAGTCTGCCACCAAGTTATGCTCACAGCCCTAGATCTTGTAAATTTTTCTTTCATTACTCTTTGCAGGTTATCCGTACTTTAGATCCTAAACAAAATCAAGGATCAGCACCAGAAATACAAGTTCTTAAAAATCAACTGCAGGAACGGGACCGACTGTTCCACTCATTAGAGGTAGTTTACTGTACTGTACAATAAAATACTGTTATTTTGATTCTTTATTATTTTCTCTGACCCTTGCTATGCTACATTATTATGTTTATGGATTTAGACAATTAATTGTAGTATTTTGTTTATATTGAATTTATATCTTAATATGTTTACATGTGCTTGTTCTTTAGAAAGAATATGAGAAAACGAAGAGTCAAAGAGACATGGAAGAGAAATATATTGTTAGTGCCTGGTACAATATGGTAAGAAAAATAGCACTTAAAAAATCAGTAAGTTATTGCTGTCCCAAAACACACTAACAAAACCTCAGTGCTGACCTGAGGACTGCAAAGCCAGTATGATAACCACTGTGAACAGCAAGGGCATTTTGAAAATGTGGTTACCCTAGAGGATGGAAAGTTCAATGTCAGCCCATGCATTGCAGGGAAAGAAAGGGGCATTGACCATGTCTGGACACAGCCCTTATAAGCATCACTTTTCTGACCTAATTTGTGAGTGAGACTGCCTTGATGCCTTTGCAGGACTTCCATTTAAGACAGTTTAACCATCCCATGGGGTTTAGAGCATGTTTTTAGGGCCAGACCTTGACCCACTGGGAGCTTTCAAGTTGAATGTTCAAACACAAAGCCCTAGAAATGTACTTCAGGGAAAACTGAATGCTTATCAAGATTCCTGTCTGGATTTGAAGAATGGTAGCTTTTCAAAATATAGCATGTTTTCAATACTTTTTCCTGGACTTTTTGTCTCCCTTTTCTTTTTGTTGTACTTCTGTGTGTGAAACAGGTCACTAAAACATCCTAGTCTGGCCCTATACCTCTGTTAGCATAAAACCATTGTTTTTGTTTTGCAGTTGTAATTGATACTGCCTCTTAAGAGGTTAGCATCCCTGGTCTAACAGTGTGATTTTATTTGTGCTAAAAATTCATAAATTTTCTAACATCAACATACCAACGTTTATATATATCTTGATCAAATTTGTCTTAGTCTTGGTCAAGACTCAGATTTTTTTCACAACTTTCTTTTAGAAAAGAAATAGTTTTGGATTTAAAATATTACTAACAAATGTAGATTTCTTAAAAATCTAAACAGAAACAAAATCACACATTTAATGAAGTTCTCTGGAAATTAATCCTAACTCTTACTGTTCCTCTGTTAAGTTTAGTAATCTCATTCTTGTAGCTCTGTACCTCAATCCTCATTAGCAATCTTATATTCTTAGTTGATTTGTATGGTTTCATATCCTGTTCTTTACGGAACTAGATTCCTTCTGTGACATGACACTGAAGAGTAGTCTTCATCAGGCATGGTGGCACACACCTGTAATCACAGCAACTGGGAGGCAGAATCGCCAGCCTGAACTACATAGTGAGACCTTGTCTCACAAAAAGACAGCCCCCCAAAAAAGCATAGTCCTAATTTTTAACTCTTCACAGTGTAAATAGATTTATACAAATTATGTTCTGATTAGATAACCAGTAACTGCATCTTGCTTACATCCAGAAAACCCTGCATGTCAGACAACTTAAAGGGAAGTAGAGATGCTGAGTGCTGTGAAAAGGTATTAAGTAGCTCGGAGAATAGCTTTGTGATGGATATTGTGGTCTTAAAAGTATGAAGAATGCGACTAAATTACTGTAAGTGTGAAAGTGAAAATGTTATATTTTAAATAAGTTATAATCTCAACATAAGTAACTGAATTGTTAGTTTAATTTTTGTTTTAATATACTACAAGGAGATAGGAATAAATACAAAAGTCATTCTTTTATTAAAAAATACAAAATTTCATAACAAAATAGAGAATAGCAATGGTTAATACACTGTGTCATCATCTTAAAAGAATTGCCAAAATGTTTAGAAAACAAATCATAAAAAAGATTGTTACAAAGAAGAAACAGATAATAGTACAAAACTTTCTTTTCAGTGAACTAAGAGAAACTAGTATATAAATGAAACAGATTAGCATATGTATTAAAATGTTTTTGAATCAGAATAATTTGGGCAATTTGAACGTCATCCTGCTATCTACTATTTTGCTTTATTAATTTACATATTTTTTTAGTTTCTCATATAAGAGAAACCGTATAATATTTAAGCTTGTGTGTCTGACTTATTTCACTTAATATTCTGTTTTCAAGTTAAACTCATTTGGGCCCAGGAATATAGCACAGCAACATCGCACCTGCCTAGCAAATGTGAGATCCTAAATTCAATTGTCAGAACCCCCCACCAAAAGTTAAATTCATTTACCTATGAGTGCCTCAGGTTTATCTTCGTTTATACCAGAGTAGTACTCCATTGTGTGTAAGTCCCATATTTTCCTTATCCATTCACTTGTTGATTGATGTATATGCTATTTGCAAGACTTGTTATAAATAGTGGTGCTATAAGCATGAGTGTGCGCATATCCCTGTAATATAATAATTTTAACTCTTTTGAAAAGATACATAGAAGGCGGAGGGCTGAATCAAATGTAATTTCTAATTTTGATTTTTTGTGAAACCTCTGTACTGATTTCCAAAGTTGTTATACTAGTTTTCACTTCCACCAAAATGTGAAAGAGTTCCTTTTTCCCCACATCCTTACTAGCATTTGTTGTTACTAGATTTTTTTTTTTTTTTACTACCAGGAATTGAACTCATGACCTCAGGCTTGCCAGGCAAGCACTTATGGTGCTGAGCTATATCCCTGGCCTGTTCTTACTAGATTTTTCTTGATAATAGTCATTCTTTCTGGGGTAAAATGGTATCTCTGATGTTGAACATTTTTTCAAGTGTTTATTGATATTTACTGGCCAGTTGTATTGCTTCTTCTGAGAAGTGTCTATTTATTTAAGTTGCCCATTTAGACCCAATCAAGGGTCTTCTATTTTCAGGGAGTCTAATTTTTTGAGCTTTTTATACAGGCTAGATGTTACTCCTCTGTCCGAGGAATAGCTGGCAAAATTTTTTTCCCATTCTGTAGGTTGTTTCTTACTCTGTTGGTTGTGTCCTTTGAGATAATTGAAGATTATCAACAGATATTTATTAGTTTTATTCAAATCGTTAAATGATTTGATTTCAGGTTGACTTAAAGTTTTTCTGGATTTTTTTCATTAGGAAATTGTGTTATATCTGGGAATATATGATAGATTAAAATTATGTTAAAAATGCAAAGCCAGAACCAGTTTTTTCCTGGAACTAACTAATGATAAGAAAACTTACCTCTAGCCAGGCATGGGGGTGCATGCCTATAATCCCAGTACTTGGGAGTCTGAGGCAGGAGGATTACAATAAATTCAAAGCCAGCCTTGGCTACCTAGTGAGTTCAAAGCCAGCCTGAACTATGAGACCCTAGTGACACCCTGTCTCCAAAAAAAAAAAAAAGAAAGAAAGGAGAGGGAGAGAGGAAGGAAGAAAGGAAATTTCTAGTCTTTTGTGCATTGTTGTTTTTTCTTGAGTGTCAGCCACCACTTCTTCCCAACAGGTTACCTGTGTCTAGTTGGTGAGATTAAACAGTACCTTGCAGTTCTTAAAGTTTCTCCAGTTAGAGTTCTACATTGGCTTACTAAAATAATACCAAAACTGCTCTTTTCCTGATCTGCTCCTAGACTTCTGCCTTTATAAAGTATTAACTATTATTGTTCTTACTCCTCCACCTTCTGGAACACCCGGACATTTCCCCCTCCTGCAGTGGTGTTTTGGGCCCTGCAGTCGAGCTTCCTCTCACCTCAAAGGTAGTGGGTGATCCTTATATCTTCAAGAGAGACCCCTTGCTCTTGGTTAGGCCCTCTGTAGTGGGCAGTTAGGAACTTTTCTTTATTTATTTGAGAATACAAGTCTACCCTGAAGTGAAGAAAAACCACATGGAGGTATGTATAATACCCAGTGTGACTTTTCATCATAAGAAATAATTACATTAGTGTTTTTCCTTTCTAAATAATTCATGATTTCCAAAACCCATGTTAATCAAGTGCTACCAATCAGTTATGTTTTTTTCTTAGAAAACCACTTTATACATTTAATTTTGCAAGAATGAGGTCTTGATTTGGATTCCCAGTATCCCCCCAAAATACATTTAATTTGAATGAAAAATATGGGTAACATATTGCAAAAATCTTTCCATTATCTATTGTAAATTCAGAAAAGTAAGCCTTAAATTTCTCCAAAAGATTGGCTTTTAATTGTTGGAACTAAATGCCACTGTAAGATCTTAATCTATAATAAATAGAATTAATGTTCCTAAACTGCTTTACTATTCATTGTAACAAATTCTGCATAATTAAATTTTATTCTGTAAGAATATATTCCACTAGTTTTTTCATTGCTCACTTTTTGTTGTTGTTGTTACAGGGAATGACTCTGCATAAAAAAGCAGCTGAAGATAGGCTCGCTAGCACTGGTTCAGGGCAGTCATTTCTAGCAAGGCAAAGACAAGCAACCAGCACAAGAAGATCTTATCCAGGGCACGTCCAGCCAGCCACAGCAAGGTAGAGAAGTCTTGCCATTAGAAATAAACAACCTGCGTAAAAGCATACTTCTGTTACATAGAACATTTCAGGAAACTCAGCCAGCTTTTTTTTGTTTCTCTTCTATGTCAATATTTAGTGTTTCACATTGGAGGACTTTTTCTCTCTCTTGTATCTTTTAGTTTCTTGTTCTTTATTTGTAGACTTTTAAGTTTCTTTTAATGTGCCAAAAATTTGTAAGTGTCTGATTAAAAGTGTTGTATAATAGTGTAATACTTTTCTTTGTATGGACATGTCCTCTTCCCCAATGGTGTAGGCTTTGTATTGAATTAGATTTTCTGCCAATAATTGATATAAAATTTATATTCTTCATTGTGCTTCTGTGTTACTGTGCTTTATAAGAATGTCTTTGTTTAAAGGGAATTAATCTTTTTATGATGTAGTAATCTGTTTTCACTTGTTTTCCAAATGCACTTCAAATAACTTACATATTTACTACATGGAATGGTTGACAAGTGCACTTTTTGCGAAGACTTAAATACATTGGCAGAAGTGCTAATTAAATCTTACCTAAAGCACCTGGCAGAATTATTTAGCAGGGAAAAAACTGAGTTTATAGGAAAGTAAATTGTTCTAAAATTTGGAGAACATTTTTAAAACATAAATATGTGAAATTTCATTATTTTGTGCTATTCTGTTTGCTAGCAAAAGTGATGTTATATGGAGAGAAATTATAGTAGAAAGAAATCAGGTAGTACATTAATTTTTTCTTGCTTTGGAATAACTTAGTAACTGAGAATCAGAGTCTACCCGTGTGCTTTACATTTATACTTAAAACTTTTCTCCACAGCTGAAAGATTTCTTTTTCATATACTTATGGTTATAGGAAACCATTGTTCACTTGTCCCTAATTTGTTTTACTTTTATTCCTTAATTTAATCCTTTCCATTTCTCAGTAGTTCCTACTAAACATTTTCCTGTCAGCCATTAAGATCATAAATGAATTCTATGTGTGATATTATGACAGATCTGTTAATACTTTTTCTTAGTTATATCTACTAGTCCAGGTATTTGTTACTGAATAGATTTTCTTGGGTATTTGCTTGCCTCGAAGTGCTTGTAGACCACACTTACTTACATTGACGAATGACTGTCAAGAAATCATTATAAAGCACTTTCTCTGTATAAGGTGCTATGTAAATGTGAGATCTCATTCACTTCAAGATGAAATGCCTTTGGTTTAATTTTTTCCATATTGACTTGTATAAGTATTTGGTCCCAAATTATATTTAAGTGCCCATCTGGCCTTTCCTTACACCACAACATGTTTCTTAAAAGCAAAACAACCCTGAGTTTAGGTCAGTTTTTTGTTTTTGCATAGGTCACTTAATATGATGATGATATTTCATGCACTATTTGGAAATTCAGGTTTCATTTAGTTCTGTGTATTAAATTACAAATAAGTAATTTAAACCAAGCTCAATGTAACTAAGAATTTTCAGAAACTATATGTTTTTTAAATCCTATTTCCTCTTTTATAACAAAATTGACTTAAAAGTATAGTGTTTTTATTTATTCTCAGAAATCATTCTTGAAGAAAGGTATTAGAACATACACAGAAATGATGCCATGCACTGTGCAGTTTTTTACATTAAGTGTGAGAATCTGAAGACAGTATGAGTATTTTTGCCCACCAACCCAGTTAACGCAGCAAGAATTAGTAACAATGGAAAGAGCCAAGCGAGTAGAATGATTGTGGGGTTTTACACTACATGGATCTGGTCAGCATTGTCTGTTTGTTCATCTGTCTGTCTGACAGTCTCCCTGTGTTGCTCAGGCCAGCCTCAAACTATCCTCCTGCCTTAGCTTCTAGAGTGTCTGGAATTACAGGCCTGGATCACCTTGCCTAGCTAATGTAGCAGGTTTTCACAATAAAAGATTTTTTTTAATGTAATAGGGTTGTGACCCCTACCCACAGATAGCATAAATATTCAGTCATTTTTAAAGCAGATTGACATGTGAACACTAATCTCGGTAAAACTTAAATTATTGAGAAATTGTACTCACAGAATAAGGTAGATGAAAATAAAAGACTCCAAATTACTCGTTAGATGAATTATGTCTGTAAAGTGAGAGGCTTTAATTTTCATTCTGCACTGCTGCCCATTCCTGAACTCATGCCGACACACCTACCCAGATATTTTCTAAAAAGTTAGAAAGGTGTCAAGCTTTTTAGAAGGAAGTTTTACTTTGGATTTTCTTTAGCATCTGTGGTCTGTTATAAGTATAGTGTTTACATTCATAACTTTTACTCTCTTTACTGTGCCCTTGAAGTTTGGTTTATTATTTTCATTACATAGAAGAAATTATATTTGTAAACATTTTATGATATTTGAAAACAGGCTGGGCATGGTGGTACATGCCTGTAATGCCAGCACCCGGGAAGCTAAGGCAGGAGGATCTCCAGGAGTTTGAGACCAGCCTGGGCTATAAAATAAGTTCAAGGCTCACCTGAACTGCATAGGAGAACCCTGTCTCAAAAAGATAGAAAGAAAAAAAATAAAAATAAAACAGGCTTTTATAAGGAATACTATCCAAATGTATTTTAGGTGTCAGAAACCCTAGAACAAGCAGGGTTAGGGACATAGCTTACTGGTAGAGCGCTTCCTGCTGTCTGTAAGGTGCCAGGTTTGATCCCTGGCACCAAAGGAAAGGAAGCCCAAAATAAAACTTCACTGTGACAGAGGCAGCTCCTTTTCCCTGTCCAGCTTTGGAGGGGATTTATGACTTCTGTATTTCTAGTAATGTTTAATAATTTGTCAAGGAGTTTGTGGTGGTGCATGCTCCATCTAGAAATTCAGAGACATCAAGGGCTTGGTCTAGATGGCAACCACACTTTATATATCTTCTTACACTCCTGGCATTCAGCAGCTTCCTGAAGCCATAATGAGCTTACACAGTGGAGCTGGTCCTGGGTCAGCCGTGGAATGAGGACACCGTTAGTGTGTCCGGTGGTGTAAGCTGTCTCACAGCCCCTGGATTCTCATTCCGAAAAGCCTTCATTCTCTTTTCCTTCTAACCAGGACAAGAAAGTCAAAGTTAATAAAGAAGAACATTAATATAATGTTTCACAACGTGCGTTTCAGAAGTTAATAATAGGAAAAGAATCTAGTAAATACAGGCACAGCACCTGTCTGGCAAGTGCAAGGTCCTGAGTTTGATTCCTGGTACCAAAAAAAAATTAAAAATTAAACAATAAATTGAATCACATCCTTTTACCCTTTTTCCAATTACTTGATAATATAGCAACAAAGAAAAATGTCTGCAGATAAAAGAATCATGTTTCAAAATTTTATCAGTAAAGAATTATTTCTGTTAGATATTCTTAGCCTGGCAAAATGTGTTCAATGAGATGATTAGATCATAATAAGGATAATATTATAGCCTTTAATTTTCCTGAAGTTCTGTTATTTTGTTAATCTAATGAAACCTCAGTTATACAAAATTAAATGTTAGTCAGAAAGAAGCATTGTTAAAAAAAAAGAAAAGAACCATTGTTTTATTCTCAGAAATGAAAATCCATGCTTTGCAAAGTGGAGAACTGATAATTAAAGGATGAGTTAGGCTAAAGGGAAGACAGGGTTTGTTGGAGTCACTTTACTCATATCTTTTTAGTAGCAGTATGGTTTAGTCTTAAGATCTGAAATATTTTTGAGCATCAGCGGCATCCACTTAAGCATTCATGTTATTTTAATGATAATACCATATTTTAAACTTTAAAATATTTATCCCATGTAAAAATTATCTTACCATAAATACAAATTTTATAAAATTCCTTAACTTAATGCATTTAATCTCATATCCCTACTCAGACCTTGTTTTCCAGGAATGTTACAATTATGCAGTGTTGGGAAATACGAGATAAATGGATGTGAAAATATATCCACAGCACACATCTAGTAGAAATTAGCTAATTTATACCCATGTAGGTAATATTATAAAGAGTATTTTGGCCCTTTTTTCTCAAGACAGGGTTTTCATGTGTAGCGAGTTCAGCCTGGCCTTGACCTCCCTGCATAGCCCAGGCTGATGTCAAATTTAGGTTGATAACTTCTGCCTTGGCCCTCCAAGTGCCAAGTGCCTTACAGGGTGTGCCACCATGCCCATCTGACTTTTTATCATTATATCATGAGGGGATGTTTTTGCTTAGAAAAGGCCATTTAACTGATGTAGCTTTATACTTAACAGTGAAGGTTATGTGGTATTCTAAAGTAGGGTGAAAACATATCCTGAACACATAAAATGAGATAGCAAAATCCATGAAAATTATTTTATCGTGGTTTTTGTTTTTCTTTTTTATAAGTTAAAATGGGTTTCAATAAAAGTAAACTTTTTTCCTGTAGCACTGTCAAAATGGCAACTTCTCTGGGTAGTTTATTCAACTCAGTTTAGAAGTGGTTTCTGAGTTTTTTTTTTTTTTTTTTTTTTTTCAATTTTGGGAGGTTTTGTTTTTGTTTCTCTGAGATGAGATCTCTGCGGTTTAGGCTGGCTTTGGAACTCATGATGATTCTCTTGCCTCAGCTTCCTGAGTGCTGGAATTACAGGCATATGTTACCATGTGGCTGGCTTATAAAGAATGTTTAAAAAATTGGTGTATCTATCTTTCTTTTCCTTTTCTTTCTTTCTTTCTGGTATGTTTCATTAAAATTTTTGAAAATGTTTTTATTGTCCAATATTAGCACAATAATGTTCTAGAGTTTTACAAGATAAAAACTATTCTCAGAAGCCTAAAAAATGTAATGTGCTGCTGACGTGGCAAGTGTCTGTTCTTCCCTATTCCTCTGAATTATGAAAGAAGAGTATTTAATACCCTTTTTATAAAATGAAGGACAACACAAATGTAATTTCATCCACCTCTTTTAAATCACAGATACGTTCTTGGGAAGTACACACTGATTGATAATCCAATTCATATGCCTTATGTTTATGAACATAAAATCAAAATATATACTTAATATCTTTAAATCATAGATTCTTCCCATTGAAGTAAAATAATAGAGATGAGACATTAATTCTTTTTTTTCACCAAGAGACTTGAGCCAAATTGAGGCAAGTTTATAAGTCTTGGAAACTGTGGGGTTCCAGAAATGCTTCCCTAGCAACACGAGTGTGTGTCTGTGTCTATGTATATATACACATATATTTATGTACATGTATTTATATATTTGACATTATTTGCTGTGTTCAGTATTTTTCTGTTTTATATTCTGTAAGATTAAGTTTACATATAGTATATAAATGAGAACTGAAATTAAAATGACAAAAAACTATTAAGGCATATCCATTCTAGAGAGTGGAATGGAGACACTGGAATGAATATCTCGGCAGTTAAAAATACTAATACAGTGAAAACTTAACCTGTCTTAACAAATGGTCCCAAAATAATAGTTTACATAAAATCTTGACTTAATATACATTCATTTGATTAGAATATTTAACATCTCATTTCTAGTTGTCCTTCAATGAGTATTTACTAACCAAATAATATAACTGTGTATGTTTATTAGTGCCCTGAAAATTATTTTTTAGGAAAATTATTTTCACTGTAAAACTGAAGTTATTACTATATCTATGAGGGTTATTTCAGGCCATTCAAGATACTATTATGAGATGAGAAAAAAAAACCTGTGGTGGCTGAAAATCGTGACTATCTAGATCTGCCTCTTTGTCCAGTTAACACACATTAGTTAAATTGTGTGTCCTCCTTCATTACATATAGTAACCCCACAAAAAGAATTGTTTAAAATGAAGACAAAAATAAAATTTTTTAAGGTATATTCAACCAGGCATGGTGGTGCACGCCTGTAGTCCCAGCACTAGGGAGGCTGAGGCAAGAGGATCGTTGCAAGTTCGAGGCCAGCCTGTGCTACAAAGTGAGCTCAAGGCTGGCCTGAACTGCGTAGTGAGACCCTGTCTCAAAAAGACAAATACATAATGTGCATGATACATTACCACTAGGCTCAGAATCAAGATTAAAACAGAGGTATTCACAGCCTCAAACTTTTAGAACCAGGAAGCTATCAAATCCAGAATTATATCTACTTTAAGCTTAAGAAAAGTAAATATGACAAAAACAGCAACCTCCAAGAATGGAAAATATGTTGAGGCTTTAATGTTCTATATGTGCATAGAACACCTCTGAACAATCTTTATCACATGAGAGCTCTAAAGTGGCAAAATACGGTAATTCGTATAGCATTTGTGTTATTTAGTTAATTAAATGTTCTTGATATATTTGTCAACCCATGGACAGTGAGTACTATATACACATTCTATAGTGTTTATTTTATGTATCAGTATTAGAAATAAGTGTCTTAATATTCAGTTATTTTAGTCATTTGTGTGTTATTTATTCTTTGCAAAATTTACAGCACTTTACTAACATTAATTACTTTCTCTTCCTACGTTTCTGTGTTATTTTCTATTAGTACCTTAAAGTCAGGAATTTGAAGTTCTAAATCTAGAGATCTGTGGCTGGATTGTGCTACTGGGCATGAATTACTTCTGACCTGTCACGTTATAGTTCTATTACAATGTTACACCACAAAACCAGATCCTCGGAAATGCCAACACTTGAAACTTGTGTTTTGAGTTGGATAAACTGACCTCTGGTCAGAAGATGTGCTTAACTTTCTTAGTACTGTCTCCAAGAAATATGAACTTACAAACTGTCCCTAACTTCATTAGTTTCTCCATCATTGCAAATACCCAAAGCAGGAGAAAGAAAGCCACTGTCAAATAAGAGAATCTGAAAAGTGGTAGAGGAGGTGATGGGAAAAGACAGAATGCCAGAATGTCACGAAAACATCCTTAGTTTTATAGCAGATACATCTTTTGGACTTGGCTATTTTCCTAAATTCATACTGAACAAAATTTTCAGTTCTATTTGGAGAGTTTTTAAGAGCCAGAACTTTTCTATTTGTAACAGGAATATATTAGTATTCAAGTTGTAGTGCAAAAGTACTGCAATATGTGTTACATAAACACAGGCATATAGTTAATTCCAAAGAATAGAGAGATTTGCTTATGAAGATACTGCCTTGTTTCATCTTGTTTTTAGATGAGATACATGTTTTTAATTATATGAAAAGTTTCTGATTTGGGATTGGGGGAATAGGTCAATGGTAGGACACTTGCTTAGCAGTGTAAGACCCTGGCTCCCATTCCCAGCAACACACACACACACACATGCCCACATGCATGCACACACATGCACACGCACACGCACACACACGCTTGCTGTGCTGTTTCCTTCCTCTCATGTTGCCATTATTCTGGCTCCTGTTGTACTGGTGAGCTTTAGTCCACCTAGAAGACAGCATCAGTGAAATACACAAGTGTAAGAGTCTGACATTTAGGGAAGAGTTCCTATTGTTTTACTTCCAAAAGTAGAAAATTAAAAGTTGCATACACAGACACATAGAACAAAATAGAGTTCAATTTTCATTGGCTTCTTGTTAATCTAGATAAGAATAAATTATAAATCAATTTAATACCACCAGCCACATGTGATAGTTAAAATGAATTAAATCATGTTAAAATTGTAATCCTCATCACACGCCCAGTTTTGAGTGTTCTGTAGTGACTCATGAACAGTGCTTACCATATAGGAACAGCAATAGGACATTCCCACCATTGCAGAAAACGCTGTTTGACAGTGCTATGATACACAGGAGAGGATGCAAACAAAGGCAGTCAGTCAATTTGTGACAACTCCTAGTTTAGCACTTAGTTGAAGAAGGCTTTTTTCTTATAAAAACAATACCAGCCTTTTTAAAGGATCCCGGAACTTGAACTCACAGTCAGGCCACTCTGATATCAAACTTGCAGTGATCCTCCTGCCTCAACATCCCAAGTGCTGGGATTACAGATGGCCTCCATGATGCTGAGACAAATAATTTTTGGTCAGACTCCTACTCTTAATACCTTGGATCATGAATCAAATTAAGTTTTATCTATAAACCAAACATTTACTATTAGAATGTGATTTAAATAGTGAAAACATTTAAAAATATCTATTATTAAGTTTAGTTAGCCTGTTACTAAAATGTTGAATGTAGCTACAGTGATCTACAGTATACTAACATATCTCTGAAAAATTTTTGGTGAGAACAAATGATTTGTGTGTGTGTGTTCACACATATATGTGTAAGGATATAATCCAGTGCCTCACACATGCTAGGCAAGCATTCTACTTACTAATCATAATTCTTTTGAGTAAGCTTGCTGCTTGGTTACAACTATTCTGTTAGGAAGTCATAAGACTTTCCTCTTCCTTTTTAAAGTTCTGTAATCAGACAACAGAATTGATCTAGTAGTGTCAAACTCCAGATAATTGATGTTGAAATTATTGTGGTATTCCAAATATAAGTGAATGAATGTGTTCATTTTATTATTTTCCTGGTAGCTTGATTTAATAAGTGTTCTACAAAGATTCATTCTAGTTAAGCAAAATTTTCATTATGCTTGAAATTTTAAAAAGCCTTTTAATATAAATACAGGAAATGACTGTACACCCCAATGATTTGGGACCTTTTAATTTTTTTAACAACAGTCTTATGATTCAAATGCACTAAAATGTCATTACTGTCACCAATTTTGCTGTTTACAGATTCTGTATAATAATGCTTTGGACTGTAGAAAAATAATTTTTCAGTTTATCTTATTTTGCAATTTTCCATGTATCAACAGTTGCCCATCATTTGTAACACCCAGTTTTTTATTGTATAATAAATGATAAAATTCAAACACTTAACCTTATTTTGATTTCTGAATTTAAAATATCAAAAGTTTAGGCATATATAGTAGAATTATGTCCCTGTAGTGTTTATGTAACTGTTCAGATGAGCTAGAGAGCGCCTTGGTACACTGGGGTTGGAGCTGTGTTGCTCACGGTCCCAGCTCTAAAGCCTTACTGTACTCACGTCTTAAGTATTACTGATGGTTCTGTGAACTGTTGATTTCATTCTCCACTTTTTGTTTTAGCCTTTGCAGAAGTTATTGCTAAGTACATTCTTACTTTCTATTGGTTATTGAATTTATAATTCTACAAATTTATTCTCTGTTATTACAATCCAAAAATGATGTCCACTCAGGACTCTGAATTCCTCACTTCACAAATGAAAATACAATCCGGATCTACCAACATTGTACATAATAGGGCCCAAGCATTTTTCTACCTGTTCACCGGTAACTTAATATGTATTGAAATTGGTGTATTTCTCAACCATTTTTTGAGATAAATGACTTGTTAGAGAATGTCAGCAAAAAAATTGTAACTAAAATCACAAATACATAAAGTCCAGGAAGCCATCAAAGATTGATTTTTTAGTGTTTTTTTTTAAAATATTGGATTAAGTTTTGGTATCACTGTTTCATTTTAATTTGATGATTGTCAATTTGTTATGGTACTATATGTATGTGTTTATATGTATGCATATAATATATGTATATGTATATGAAGAATAAAGTTAAGATTTGGTCAAACTATATTTTCCCATTCAAGTACAAAACATGTTTTCAAGGCTGCAGAAAGTGTACAGTTGTTAAACAAGTTGTAAATAAAGACTTGTATAAAAATTTCATTTTGATGTTTGTTTTCTTCTGTTCTTAAACTATAATAAACACACTAAATAATTGATTATATTCTTCCTCCTCCCTTTGATACTTGCCATAGTGTCCTATCAATTTAAAGACTTATTGACACTGATAACTCAAGAATGTTCTTAGAGTTTTTTCCCCAGTACCTGTGGCAGGTTTTTAATTGTTTTAAGCCACTACTTAATGTGTATTAGTTAATTGGGCCACAGTTCTTAGGAACAGAAGTTAAACAAGACTTTCTCACTTAGAATTATATTAACTTGGGACATAAGACTCACTTTTGTCATCAAGGCACATAAACATGGGTCTATCAGACCCACATTTATTCTTTATTATATTTCTATTGAATTATTTTAATTTTATGAGTTTTACTATTAAACAATAGGAAAAAAGTCTCAAAGTTTTGAGTTTTTAATAGTGAATTCTTAACAAGAAAGCATCAAAATTTTTAACATTGACTGTTTTGGTGTACTAGCTCTAAAAAACCAAAAATTCTTCTATGAACTACACATAACAATAGCACTTCACAAAAACGTCTTTACTTCAGTTATTACACCTAAGGCAGTCTGCACACATGACAACAGCACATGCCATGCACATGTATCACTTACACTGCCAGCACACACTGCTTCCCTGGCCTTTTTGTAGGATGTACTGACATTGCAGTGGTCTTACTGTTTTGTCCTAAGGTTCTTATACAATGTGTAGTTAACATAAAATATCAAAATTACTAAATTCATTGTATTGTGCATTTAGAATAAATACCAACATTTTCTCATCAGCTATTGCTTACAGAAGCTAAAAGATAACATCAGAAATCCTTATGAATTACAGTGAAAATACCAATGGAACTCTACCACAAAAACAAACTTTGCTTGAACTGTCACCCCTCAGGAGTCTTCACACATGGCACCTGTATGTTCCATGCACATATCTTTTACACTGAAAGCACATGTGCTTGGCTTCCCTATGTGGTACTTTTGTCGCCTCGTCTTCCTGATTTGTCAGGCACTTTCTACTATATTGTATAACATACACTTTGCAGGGAAATAAGATATCAATAAAACAGCATATATGAGTGCTTAGAATAGATGTCTGCATTTTCACATCAGCTGTTTGCTTTCTTACAAAACTTAAAAGATAGCGAATAAACCTATGGAAGCTAAAACACAGGTACAAGCAGTCTACTAGAGAAATAAGCTTTGCTTCAACTGTCACCCAAGGCAGTCTTCACACATGACAACTGCATGTTCCATATACAAGTATTGCTTACACTGATACCACATTTGTTCTGTCCTTTCCTGTAGGGCACTGTTGACATCTTTTTTTTCTGCTATAGTCGGTCTGTGATTCTGTACATGCCTTTTCACCTATCAGCCCACCAGTATGGTCCATAATTTTTTTTGGCATTGTTTCCTGGGCAGAAACATTTTGTTTTTCCCCTGCTGTAAAGATGTGAGTTCCAGTCCCAATCTTCTAAGAAAACTCCATGATATTTTGTACTTACTTTGTAAACTATCAAACTGTGCCACACATGATTAGGATTGAGTAAACCAAATAGGCCAGTGTTTTGGGTTTTGAGTGACATCATAGTTGAACAACATCTACACTTGGTTTTGTTATACAAAGTTTCCATCTCAGGCTTCCGTTTTGTCAGTTTCCTTATCAAGATTTCCATTATGGTAACAGTGTTGACATCAGTTGCAGTTTGTTCTTTACCATATACAAGGCCAATGTTATAGCTTTCTGAAATCCAGTGATAGTACTATACAACTCTTTTGAAATTGCAACATTTCATTTGCAATTTCTGCTCTGTTCCTGCATGCAGTTCCAATGCTGTTCAACTTGTGCTCTGTTAGCAAATATAGTATCAACTGGAAGCTGGTAAACCAATTGTCAAATACCACATTCTGATTAGTTTGGGAGATAGGAAGAACAAGTTTATTGCTATGTGAATAAGGGCTGAATTTCAGGATAAACTTTTAAATAGCATAAAAGCCTTCACATCTACAAGGGCATAATTTTGATGCCATATTATAAAGGATTTTGGGAATATACTGTGTGAAGCTATAGTGACCATGAAATGCTGCAAGATATTCATCAATAGTCATGTATTAGATATTGTGTAAATTGCTTGACAATAACCCACAAATCTTTTCAACCTCAAACGGGTAGCAGCCAGATTATCAGTTCTTTTCTTTGTTGGCAGGTGATTTTGCCATCAAACTTCAGGCAATTTTGAAGAAAACCAAATGTCCTCAGTGTCATCGTTATTCTACAAACCTCAAGCTCACCCCATTGCATCTCCATAAAATTTTTTTACATTCTTACGATGACCATGAGAAAGTCCTGTTATGTATAGTGGACCTGTGAATGCAGTCAGTTCAGCGAGTGACAATAAATACATTTTTTGATATGGCTGTTGGCGCATACAGAATGTTTTGCTTGTATTTCAGCATTTTTGTTTTTCACCTCTTACAGCACTTCATCTGTTTCAGTTTCCAACATTTATTGCCAGTGATGGCATTCCATCCAATAGGTTTCACCCCTGGCAAAATTCTCAACATATATATATATATATATATATATATATATATATATATATATATAATTTGAGACAGGGTCAGGCTGGCCTTGAGCTCATTTTGTAGCCCAGGCTGGTGGTGAACTTGGAACGATCCTCCTGCGTTAGCCTCCTGAGTGCTGGGATTACACATGTGCATCACCATGCCTGGTGATTCTCACTATATTTTTATGCCTACTTGTAACATTTGGACCCAGGAAGGATCTGAAACAAGAATTGAAGCCCACAGGAAAAATAAGAGAATTCAATGAAGAAGGAAATGATAGGCAGTGCTTTCTCCTTCAGTGTGGACTCACTGCATGAGAAGAATGGCTCAAACTTACAGATGAACAGTGACTGCTGGCAACTTGAAAAGCCATTGTGGAGAAACAACAGTGGCAGGGAGCAGTGGACACAGAAGACTGTAGTGGCTGTTGAGTTATTCCAGTTCAGACATCCCTGAAAATAGAGCAGTTGCCCAGGAGCCCTCTTGGGAGAGGTGTCAACTGAACTCCAAACTCAAAGCAACTGCTGGTTCCATCTGTTGGCTGCCAGTATCATGGTCAGGGAGCTGAGTTTGAGTTGGCAGAAAGCTAAGTGCAAGCTGACAGGAGGCACACAGCCTGCCACAGGTTGCATGGGTCTGGTTCCACCCTCAGCCAGAAACCAACCTGAACTTCACTGGAACCAAAGGTGAAGGCTCAACAGGATCATTTAGTAACCCACCATAAATCGACAACTGTCTTGCTGGAATTAATTTGGGTCTGGACTCAGTTTGCCTATGTTGTCTCCCAGTGACAGCAGAGGCTCAAGTGAAGTGGATTTTTTTTTCTCCTCTTTTTTACTTTTTCGTTTTTTTTTTCTTGATTGCTTGTTTTTTTTTTGTATGAGTATGAACACAGCTTTAGTTTTTCATTGTTGCTGCTGTTCTTGTTTTTATAGGTTCCTTCTCTCCCTCCTGTCTTCACAAGTTTCCCAAGATTGCCTGATCTACCTTTGTCCTGTAGCCTTGCTTCTAATCTCTTTTATTTCTCTATTTTTAACCTAATCCCTTTTAAACTTTCTCCCTGAGGGTAAAATTGCCATATGGAGGGCTTGCTTACTACATACAATTTTCTGGTGCACTTTAGATTTTGGTATTGTCTTGGTTTTCTCTCACTGCTGAGACAAAATACCTGACACCCAAAATTAAGAAAGGAAAGGTTTATTTAGCTCACAGTTTGCGCAGATTTCAATTCATACTTGGCCGGCTCCAAGGCAGAGCGGCACATGGCAGAGGGCAGCAGAAAACAGCAAAGGTAATGAGCCAATGGGAGGAGCAGTTGCAAGCAGCTTCTTTCCCTCCCTTACATATGCAAACTATTTGCCCCAGGGCGGGTACAGCACTTACATCCATAATCTCAGCATTGGATGATGAGTCAATCACAAACTCTGAAAGCCTGCCCCATGAATTGCATGAGGGGGACATGCAGACACAAACCATAACAGGCATATAACAACAAATCTAGTTCATAGAGTGAAAGCTGGAAAATTAATAGTTACCTCAGTTTGTGACTTTTCTCTTTTTTTTTTT
The DNA here is from genome assembly GCA_004027595.1 of Dinomys branickii. Classification (NCBI taxonomy): domain Eukaryota; kingdom Metazoa; phylum Chordata; class Mammalia; order Rodentia; family Dinomyidae; genus Dinomys; species Dinomys branickii. Next base: position 101,166 of record PVLD010002344.1, on the reverse strand, counting down.
TTTTTGGTAGTAGGAATCAAACTCAAGACCTTGCGCTTGTCAGGCAGATGCTTGTGCTGCTGAGCTATATCCCCAACCCTATTTTGAGACAAAATCTTGCTATGCAGTTCAGGCTAGCCTTGAACTCACCATATAGCCCAGGCTGGCCTCAAACTCACAGCAATCCTCTTGACTCAGCATCTTGAGTGCTGGGATTCAGGTGTGTGCCACCATGCCCATATAGTTTGTGATTTTCTTTGATGTTATTGTTGTTATCCATTGTACTACTTTAGACAAAGTGCAATAATTGCTCTAGCCAGATGTTTTTCTTGGTGTACCAAAACAGAGTTTGCCTAAGGGTCATAAAAAATACTATAGGCCATTGCAAAGAACCAGGAATTAGGCCAAATAGGCAGCAACTTCTCATCTCCAATAAACTGAAGAGGTAGGATCTTACAGTGAAGACTCAAAACTCAGAAGCCATTTATACCTGGAAGATAGCTCTGAGAAGTAATAATTTCCTACTGGTTTTAAATACTAGCAATAAGGCTACTCATCACTGGCAATTTATGGCATCATCTCAGGAATTGAATTAAAAAAACAAACAACAAAATGAGACACTTAAACAAAATGCAACCCCAGACTGCCAGCCCACCAAACAAACCCAGTGGGCAATGAAGTGGACCCCTCCAAAAGCCACTCACTTGAATTCTCTGAAATGGTAGCAGCCAAAGTAACAAAGCAGATAAAGGAGGCTCTAGAATAAAATCAGAAATAATTTCTCAGATAACTACCAAATGGGGACCATATTGAAAGATATGGTTAGTGATATAGAGCAGATATTCTTTTACAAATAGAGAAGCCTATGAAAATTATGGAAATCAAGAATGCCTGACATAAGGAAGAAATGGAATCCATGAAACAGATTCAAGCAGATATCCAGGAGACTGAAAATTCCATTAAAAGCACAATGAGCCAGCGTGAGGAGAGAATATCTGATTTAGAAGGCAAGACTGCTGTTAGTGGTCATAAAAAGAAATAGGAGAAATCAATTGAGCTACTAGAGGGAACAAAGAAGAATAACAAGATTGATCAGAATTGATGAAAAATCAAGAGCATAAATGACATAAAAACATGGTCACAGATGTCATGGCAGAAAACTTTCCAAGTAGGGAAAAAAAATTCGACATACAGTTAAATGAGGCATATAGAACTCCAATTAGAGCTACAATCAAAATCTACAGCAAGGCATATATGATTCTACAAATTTGCCACCAGAACAAAATATTAAAAGCTGCTAGAGAAAAATATATCGCCTATAAAGGAGAGTCCATCAGAATCACAGCTAACTTCTCAACACATACCCTCAAGTCAAGGAGAGCATGGTGTGAAGTATGTGAACCCCTGAAAGAAAATAACCTCCAACCACCAAACTGGCACTCCAAAATGTTCTGAAGGACATTCTAGAAAGAGTTAATTACTGAAATTTTATGAACCCCAATAGAATGAATCCAATAGGCAAGGCAAACAATTAAACAGAGGGAGAAAGAAAAGGGGATCAACAACAGGAAAATAACTTGACAAGGATAAGTCAATACATTTCAGTTATAACCAGCAATGTTAATGGTGTCAATTCACCAATCAAAAGAAAAAGCCCAGCAGAATGGATCAAGAAAAAAGATGCAACAATATACTGGATTCAAGAAACACATTTAATTCCAAATAAATTCAGACTGAAAGAGAAAGGGTGGAAAATAATACTCCATGCAACAGGAACCCAGAAAAAAGCAGAAGTGGCTATTCTATTTCGAGACAAAAGTGGATTTCAAACTAAGATTAAGAGAGACAAAGGTCACCACACCCTTATAAAGGGGACAATCTAAGAAGAAAAGATAATAATCATAAACATATATGCAACAAATACAAGTGCACCCAACTATATAAAACAAATATTAACAGACATGAAAAATCAAGCATAAAAACAATTGTATTGGGGGAATCTCAGTACCCCACTATCACAAATAGATCAACTAGACACAAATATCAACAATGAAATATTGGAACTGAACCAAACTTTTGAACAAATGGACTTAGTGATATCTATAGTGTTCCATCCCTCAACATCAGAATACACATTCCTCTCAGCAGCATATAGACATTCTCTAAAATGGAACACACACTAGTTCATAGAACATGCTTAAGTAAATTCAAGGCAATTGAAATTATCCCATGCATGTTGTGCTGGTTTGGAGAATATTTTGCAAGGTGAAACAATATACAATACAGGACACATTTTATATGATTGTTTATAATAATCACCCAAAGAATGACATACAAAAGAGTGCAAGAAATCTGTCCACATGCTAAGACCACGGAATCCAGGGGAGGGCCTGGATCCCATGGAAATGTCCCACATGAGTCCAGCTGAAGACCTAGAGCTCATAACAACACCTCCCACTAATCCAGCTGGAGGCCCAGAGCCCATGACAACGTCTCATGCAGTCCTGTTTCATGGATCTGCTCTGGGAAGGCCCAAAGGTCATTGGTGGAATCTAGGAAATCTGTGCCAATGGGATGAAGGATCTGTGCTAGTAGGCTGAAGGATCTGCACTAGAGCTAGGAAGAGATGCTCAGAAGAACCAGAGCTTCCCTGAAAGGTACCACAGCCATCCTCAGCAACAGTGAGGTCCCAAGCTCCTCCAATCATGAAGACAGCTGAGTTCTCATCAGGAAAGCCAATGCAGCAAGCTTCTTCAGGAGCTGTGCACCTTCTGTCCCTCCGGAGGTAGGAAGCAATGCTCAGTGAGGACCAGAACTTCCTCAAAGTGAACTAAAGCTATTCTCAGTGCTAACAATGCCCCGAACTCCTTGGAGGATGAAAACAGCCATATTCATCAGGAAAGCCAGCATCACAATCTCCTCCAACAGAACCAACAGCTCCTTACAGTTTCTACCAACTCCCAACAGCCTTTCTCAGCTCCCAACAGCCTAACTTCTCTGCAGTTCTGCCTCATGCTGCTGGCAACAATCCCCAGGTGAGCCTCCCATACCCAGCACCACATTTACTCAGTTCATTTGGGGGTTATAAGTTGAGCACTAGTTGTCAACCTACCACATGTTAGACCATAGGGCAATGAAATTGCAAATCAATGGCTAAAGAAACCACAAGAACTTCATAAATACATGGAAAATAAATAAAACCTTCCTGAACACTAATGGGTAACATGAAATTAAAGAAGAAATTAGATATTTTCTACATTTAATAATGACAATACAGCATACCAAAAATTATGGGGCACAATGAAAGCAGTCCTACAAGAGAAATTTATAGCAGTGAATACCAATATTAGGAAAGCAGAGCAAGCTCACATAAACGATTTAATGGTGAACCTCAAACTTTTAAAAAGAGAAAAGCAAAGAGCTCTTATGAGGGAGGAAATTATGAAGACTAGAGGATAAATTAATGCAATGGAGACTAAGAAAACAATACAAATAATCAGTGAGTTGAAGGGTTGGAACAAAACAAGGATTCCACTATCACTGCTCTTATTCTATATAATTCTGGAAACCTCAGCCAGACAGATTGGATTAATAAAAAATAAAACGTATAAGAATAAAAAACTGAGAATATCATTATTTGCAGATGACATAATACTCTACTTCAAAGACCCCCCAAACCTCCACGAAAATCATCTAGATTTAGTAACCCAATTCAGTCACATAGCTGGATACAAAATGAACACTCAAAAATTAATAGCCTTCCCATACATTAGTAACAAACTCATTGAGAGAAAAATTAGGGAAAGAACACCTTTCACGATAGTATCCAAAAAATGAAATACCTAGAAACCTATCTAAGGAAGTAAAAGACTTCTACATGGAAACCTAATGTACTCTTAAAATGGAAATTGAAAAGGATATCAGAAAATGAAAAGATATTCCTTCTTGGGTGGGAAGATCCAAAATAATCAAAATAGTCATACTCCCAAAATTGTTACACAGATTTAATGCAATTCCAATCAAAATTACAACAGCATATCTCACAGAATTAGGGAAGAGAATCCAAAAATTCATTTGGAATCAGAAGAGACCTAGAATAGCAAAGGCAACTGTGGGAAACAAAGGCAAGGTAGGGGCATCACAATCCAAGATTTGAAATTATACTACAAAGCTACTATGATAAAAAAAAGTCATGGTACTGATAAAGAAGCAAAACAAAAAACCGAACCCAAGGATCAATGGAACAGATTAGAAATGAAGAAAAAATTCCACACATAATCAACACTCTTATATTTGACGAAGGAGCCAAAGTACCTTCACTGAACCAAAAATAGCCTCTTTACTAAGTAGTTCTGGGAAAACTAGCTTCCCATGTGCTGAAGATTAAGACTAGACCCATATCTTTAACCATGCACTAAACTAAAATCTAAATGTATCAAAGAACTAAATATTAAAACAGAAACATTAAATGTGCTGGAAGATAGAATAATGTCTTGAAGACATTGATGTAGGCAAAGATTTTATGAATAAAACCTAACAAAAAATAAATAAATAAAAAATGGAGCTGGGGATGTGGCTCAGTGGTAGAGCTCTTACCTTACATGCACAAGGCCCTGAGTTCGATTCCCAGCACCACATAAATAAAAAATAAATAAATAAAAATTTAAAAAATTATGAATAAAACCCCAAACGCACAGGAACTATCACAAAGAATCAACAACTGGGATCTCACCTTTTAAAAAAGCTTTTGCACAACAGGAGAAACTACCAATGGAATGTAGAGACAACCAATAATGTGGGAAAAAAATTTTGCCAGCTTTTCCACAGACAAAGGCCTACTATATAAAATATATAAAGAACTAAAAAAAAGCCCAAATTAAAAAACTGGGTCCAAAAATGGGCATCTGAAATGAAGAGCCAATTCTCAAATGAAGAAGTAGAAGTGACAGATAAATATATGAAAAAAATGTTCAATTTTTTTGGCACATCTGAGAGTACACTCCAATTTAAAACAATTATTTTATGTATTCATATGTTTGTCCATGTGTCTGTTTAATGTGTGTTAATAACTGGTTAATGCACCTGCAACTACTTCATTTAAGAAAGAAAACTTTTGGAGCTGAACAATTTATTTTTTATTTTTGGCTGTTTTTTAAAAATTCTTTTTGAGATTTACAATGGAAAGCCATTTGTATAAGTTTTCAGGGTAGCCAAACTCATTTAAAACATTACCAGATAAGCCAGGTATGATGATACATGCTTGTAATTCCAGCACGTGAGAGGCTGAGGCGGGAGATTGCTTTGAGTTTGAGGCCAGCCTAGGCTAGTGAGTTCAAAGCCAGCCTGAATTTAGCAAGACCCTGTCTTAAAAAACCAAATAAGAACAACAAAACACCAAAAAAAGAAAAGAAAAAAAATTACCAGATGTGAACTGACAGCCTTGTGGCTTATGTAGGAATAAAGCCTTGAAGTTAAAAGCCTATAGGTTACATATGATGTAGGTTAATATGTGAGTTTCTCTGTGTTATATTTTAAGTACACATTATCCTCCAAAAGTTCGTAAGTCAGATTATTCATAAATCCAACAGTCTTATACATCTTTGACAAAACTATACAATGTAAAGCATAAAAAAAGAGACACACAATGTTAATAAATTATTTTTTTTTACAGTTACCTTAAAATGGTAAGGTAGACATGTTACATCTGCAACTTATCCCAATCTACAAATGTAGTAATGTGAGGTATGTTTGTACCTGTGGAAGTTCACAACTGGAATGTTTGTAAGTCAGGGACTTATTGTATAATGTCATTAGTACCACCCAGTCTGTGACATCCAGCTATGCATCAGTCACCTGGGTAGGTAACCAGAACACCTGGACCCATCCCTTACCTAAAATGTTCTTGTTTTAGAAGTCATAGATAAGCCATGGTTAATGTCAGCCATGTACCCTTGCTATGTGCCCCACTTACCTATTGGATCAATATCAGCTAAGTGGCTATACTGAAGGGGAAAATTAAAATTTTAAATAAAAGTGATGCCTGCCGAGACCAAGCAGACATGTCCAGCAGCCCGATAACTGAACACTTCTTTCTTTGTGTAAACTCGTCTTTATTGCCTTTGTGTAACTAATGGCCTTGCAATGTAACTCAAAACGTAACGGGATATTTTGTCCTCTTTATAACCCATGCTTTGTGTAACTGATGGCCTTGTGATATGATCTGAGGTGTTTAAACTCCCTTAGCAACTCAAGATGTCACCTCACCCTGCAATGATAATGCGCCAAATCTAGTTTTCTACCACCCTACTTACCTTCTCTTTAGAAGCCCTGATATCCCGCCGGGGCTCTGACTCTTTTGGAGAAATCCTATTAGAAGACCACTGGTGTAATACACTGCCTCCTAAACCATTTTCTTCCTGTGTTTGGTCTGTTTTCTGCAACAATACTTGTAATCCTATTGATTATATTTGACCTACTTTGTTCCCACGTTTGCTGTATAAACTGCCCCTGACAATAGGCCTCGGTGGCAACCCATTTTCAGGACTCTTCTTGTCTCTCAGGAGCTATCTCTCAATAAACCTTTTCTAATCTAAACTTCCATTCTTTTGGAATTCAATCTTCCATTTTGAGGTACACAAAATCGGCGTATCTGACATTTAGCGGCTTAGGAGTTAAATCTTCCCCATATCAAAATGAAATTTGGCTTAGAAAGTCTCAGCACTGAAAAGAAGCATTAAGGCCTTGTAAGGGTCCCAAAGACCAGTTTTGGTGAGATGGAGGAGCGAGACCACGGTTTCAGAGACTTCACAAAGGTATGGGAGCTCCACCTTGTCCCGCAAAGCGCGCAGCCAGCTCTCCACGCGCATTTCCGGTCTAACCGAAGGCCCACCGCCCCGAGGACTCTCGGGAAGTGCGGAAGCCCAGCCGCAGCGCAGCTCCTCCCACCGGGCCCTTCTGGCCTGCACTTCCACGGTATTTGTGCCTGCCCGGCCAGGAACCGGAAGTCGGACGCTGCGGTCCAGGGGGCGCGGGCGAGGCCGCGGGGGCGTGGCCTCCGCGCTGCCTGCCCTGCGGACTTGGCGAGATGGCGGCCACCGAGGGGGTCGGGGATCCTGCGCAGGGCGGCGAGCCCGGTCAGCCGGAGCAGCCTCCGCCACAGCCTCACCCACCACCGCCACAGCAGCCACAGGAGGACGAGGTGGCTGCTGAGGCCGGGGAAGCCGCGCCGTCCCCTATGGACGACGGGTTCCTGAGCCTGGACTCGCCCACCTACGTCCTGTACAGGTAACGCCCGAGGCCGGCGCGGCGGGACTTGGGATGGAGGCTTCACGGCAGCTGGCGGCGGCCTCTGTCTGCGCTTTGAGGCGCTGCCAAGGTTGGCGCCGGGCATCCCTGTACTTCCCGCCCGCTATAGAAAAGTACGGAGCGCCGGATGGCACTTTCTCCCGGCGGTTCGGCTGTCGCGGTCCACACCTCTAAGAAACTTCCTGCTCTTTTCCGTGCTCCAGAACGCTCCCTAGATAGTAACCATACCGAGTACAGAGCGTTAGGGTTCAGTTTTGATAGCGTGCGAAGAATTTTTATTTTGAAATCAGAGCCACTTTTGCTCTCTTTAAAAAGGAGCTGAAATTGCGTTCCGTGATTCTGCTGGAATAACAGAGCTAAGGTAAGATTTGAAGAACAGACATTTTCATTTAACTTAGCGCCACAGTTAGCCAGGCACAACGGTAGTCAGACAGCATGAATCAAACATGCAGAGGTTTGTGGCCTAAGTCAATTATGCAGCCCTACATAACAAGTGTAGAATACAAGTGATGTGAACGTCCTGCTATAACTTTCTTGCCTTCCCAGCACCCAGTCCCATTGCTGTCTGTCTTTTGCTTTGAGATAGTAATAGGATTCACTTGCTCCTTGTGAGCGATCCCAAATTCTTTTGTTTTGTAGTTCTACCTAAACCCCATTAGATGGCTTATTTGCTTGATTTTATGAATGAGTAAAAGTCACAGTCCAGAGGGTTTATTATTGTTGTTGGAGTTACTGTTTTACTGATTTAAATTCGTTTTGGTGGCCCATAATCCTCTGCATTGTGAAATACTTAGTTTTGGCCTATGGTTGTGTCTGATTTCCCAGTGACAGTCAGCTTCCATGCCACTCTCTGAGGCTTTAGGTTTCACATCTCAAGTCATTGATTCCCTCTATTTCTTGGTATGTATGTATGTATGATGGACATGAGTTTTTTTGTTTTGGGTACTGGAAATTGAACTCATGACTTTGCACTTGCCAGGCAGGTGCTGTGCTGCTGAACTATATCCCCAGCCCTGTATGTATGTTTGATGAACACAGTTTTAAGACTGTATGACACAGATATTTGCTGTCAAAAACTGATCAGTCTACAGATGTAAAGAGTGGGTTAAAGAAAAAGAATACATAGTGTGACAGAAAAATATGACAACCAGTAAAGATGTGTCATATCGCTCAAAAAAGATAAATCTGATGAATGTTTAAATTTTTAAAATATTACTAGAGTATAAGACACATTCGTGTTGAGCCCACATCAGGATGCTTTCTATGTGTTGAAACACACGTATCTTGCTGTCCCTTGTCACTTTCTGAAGCTGTTCCGAAAGTCCTCTTTCTGAGTGTTCTTTCAGTTGGATGGTAGCAGGGACCTCAGAATGGCCCTCAGGAAAGAGGACCTCTAGGACGGTTTCAGAAATTGGGAAGAAGATTGGGATGAATGTGTTTAAAGTGAGGGGAAATAATTTGAGGGAGATTAATGGCAATATGTCTTTTTTTGTTTGTCTTTTTTTGAGATGGGGTCTTGCCATGTGTTGAAAACTGGGTTAAATAACCCTAAGTTACTGCAGGCTGATCAGGTCTGCAATCTCCCAAGTGAGTGGACGGGAAAGGCTTAAATAAATGAGACAATGGAAATGATTTCAGGGCTCCAAGAGGGACTCTTTTACAGCTTCAATATTGTGAGTTAGCCAAAGACTTTTCTGGGCAGCCTGTATTTATTTGGTTTTCTTTCTTTCTCTTTTTTTTTTTTTTTTTTTTTTCTTGAGACAGGGTCTCGCTGTACAGTTCAGGCTGGCCTTGAGCTCACTTTGTAGCCCAGGTTGGTCTCGCACTCCCAGTGATCCTCCTGCCTCAGCCTCCCGAGTGCTAGGATTACAGGTGTGCGCCACCACGCCTGGCTTGGTTTTCAAACAACGGAGGAGGATACTCAAAACTCGGGAGCAGGACCTTGGGAGAATTTTCCCAAGTAGTAAATTATGTCACTCAGGAGAACTGCCTTATCTTTAGGTTGGTATTCACTGTAGGAGTGCGGAGGCTGCAGCTGCATCTCCTTGTAGTTAACTGGGGCTGGAGCCAAAGGTCCTCAGCTTAGCCTTGTCAGACAAGGTGCCTGAGCTTCAGACAACTCACAAGTAAACATGGAAGGCCAATTGGTTAATGTTGAAGACTGCTTAGAGCCACTTTGTAGTGGTCCCCAACAGCTATGCAGTTCAGGCAGGCCTTGAGCTCACTTTGTTGCCCAGGCTGATCTCAAACTCTCAACGATCCGTTTGCCTCGGCTTCCTGAGTGCTGGGATTACAGGTGTGTGCCCCCACTCCCAGCTTAATATGTCTTATACAGTAATAAGTATTTTAAAAAATTTAAACATTGTCTTAGTTATTTTCTCATTGCTTGGACAAAACATCAGAAACCTACAATTTAATGGAGGAGATTTTTACTTTGTAGAGGTTTCAGTTCATAATTAACTAGTTCCAAGGCAGGGTGGCATGGCAGAGCAGAAGGAGCTCATGGCATGGCAGACAGGAAGCAGGGAGGGATATAAACCATTCCAGGTTATGCCACCTCATGCCAGCAGGCTTCATTTCATATCCATCAATCAATCTAGCCATGCAGATCATCTATAGAGAAAAATGTAGTGGACTAATCCAGTGATGAGTATCCCACACCCATGATCCAGTTACTTCCCAAATGCCCACCTGTGAGTGCCTAACAGATATTCACTGTTTTAATCACCCCTGTATATATGAAAGAGTAGCTAAAATTTGTTCACACTGGGCAATTCACATTGAACAAGCATCTGTTGTTCCCACTGTACTGTTATTTTAGCATTGTAATGAGTAGTATTCATTGAATGCTTTTGTCATTTTATGCTGTTTTAAAAGAAGAAACTGAGGCCTAGAGAGGTTAAGTAACTTTCTGAAGGTCACACAGATAGTAAGTGGTAGCACTAACATCCTGACTTAGGCCTTTGTCAGGTTCCAAAATCTGCATTCACATCTTGAGTAGGCCCAGACAAGTACTCTACCACCAAGCTGCCTTTTCAGACGTTAGAGCAGTGCTGATGAACCTATGGGATGCATGCTGCAGCGGGCTATTTGTTATCGTTGAAAGCTCTGAAAGGTTCGCCATCAGTGCATTAGAGCCTGATGTATAAATGACCACCAGGGCCACTTCTCTGGTATGCAGTAAAATATGGTAATAGTGTTTAATTTCACTTTAAAATGTCAATTTCTAGTAAACTATTCAGATTTTTAAAAAATACTGACAGTCTGTAAAGAATAATTAGATGAGTAAGATTGATTTCTAAGTTAAACTGCTGTGTACTTGCTGCAGAAACAGATTTTGCCACTCATAATACCTAAAATTTGAAAACGGTTGACTTACAGGCTTCTCAAAGTTTTTAGCTTCTTATTTATTTATTTATTTACTTACTTACTTACTTACTTACTTACTCACTCTAGACAGCTTTAATTATTCCACAGGTAATCTGAAGATAGAGGGCTTTCTGAGTCTTTTTAAATTTTAGTTTATTAGTGTGTGTAGTTCATTTTTACATTCCTTGTGTGGAGCTGGTGCAGGTGCATCACATATCCCAGTTTCCTTTTCCATTTCTGTCTCCTCCCTCTTCCTCCTATCTTTTAATACCCTTTCCCTAGTGACTGTTTTATGAACATCTCTTAAAATCTAAAGATTGTTTTATTTTAATTTTACTTTTAAAAGTTTAATAAGTAAAGCAAAATGGCCAAACTTGGTCATGAAGAATTCAATGTTGATAACTTTTAAGATCTCCAAGTTACTAATATCAATGCAAGTATGATTATTGTTATTTTTAAAAACACTAGAGTTCGTTTTTCTTTTAATGTGTTTGAATATAATTCCCCCAAAAATGTACATTTTTCAGGGACAGAGCAGAGTGGGCTGATATAGATCCAGTGCCACAGAATGATGGTCCCAATCCAGTGGTGCAGATCATCTATAGTGAAAAATGTAAGTTTATTCTTATTATAAAAAGATCTGTTATTCAAACTTACTAGCAGAGTTGAGATTCACAACTATGTAGCAGGATAGGTTTTCATTTAATAGGGGTCCGTAAGTTGCCTAGTCTGGTCCCAAACTTGTGGACCTCCTGCCTCAGCCTCCCAGAGTACTGGGGTTACAGGCATGCACCACCATGCCTAATTTGTGTATAATTTTTAAATTAAAAGAAATTAGGAGGGGGAAGATGGCGACTGGGTGACCAGCAAGGGAGCGAACCTCCTAAATTAAAAGAAATTTAATCTGTAACCCTAGTGCTCAAGAGGCTGAGGCGAGTGGATCACTACAAGTTTAAGGCTGGTTGAGGCTAGGTAGTGAGTTCAAGGCAGCCTGGACTGGAGAGTGAGACCTTTTCTCAAAAAAACCCAAAAAAACAAAAACACCAAAATAAAAGAATTCTACAGGAAAGAAGCTAACGTGTAAAGTTCTGTTTAGTAAGTGGTGAGTTGACTGTTTTTGGCTAATACATTTGTTTCTCTGTTTACATTGGTTTGGGTTTACTTAGAACCAAATGTACTGGAGCTTTGGCAGCCTAATTACCTTCCAGTTGATCATTTTACCAATGTGCATGTATGTTTATGTTGTATACATGGAGAAATTTGTGTATGCATAATGTATATAAACATTTTGTGTAGTGTTAACATGCTGTTGTAAGAATTTTGTTACAAATTCAAAATGGAAACTTGGTGTTTAGTAATTGCTTAATTATCTGTAGTTGCTTGATATTTATGCTGTTTCTAAATTTTACCCTAGAATAAGTTACCAGCAACTTTTTGAAGGCAGAGTTTAAAAGATGACCATCATATGTCTCAGAATTTGTATTGCAGTACTGGGTATTGAGCCCAGTGCCTTCACATTGAGCTACATCCTCACCCTTTTCCTTTATTTTTTATTTTGAGATAGGGTCTTGCTAAGTTCCCCAGGCTGGGCTTGAAGTTGTGATCGTACTGCACAGCCTCCCATACTGCTGGGATTACAACAGTGCACACTATACTCTCAGAATTTGTAAAGAGCTGTGATTATTAATAATCTTGTATGACACTTTGATTTTGGGGGTTGTAGTCTCATCCAGTGGAAACACAGGCTCATAAAAACATTACAGGCTGGGCATGGTGGTGCACACCTCAAATCCCAGCACTGGGGAGTTCTGAGGCAGGAGAATTGCTGTGAGTTCGAGCCCAGCCTATGCTACAAAGTGAGTGGAAAAGCCAGCCTGAACTGCATAGTGAAACCCTGTCTCAAAAACACAAAGAAAACCCTAAAAAACAACAACAACAAAAAAACACATTACATTGTGTCCTCATCGACTTTATTTCCAGATCTGGCTCTTCCCCAAAATCAAAATGACCCTGCAAGATAATCATTTTAAATTGGTTCAGGCCACTGAAGCAGCCACGACAGTGCAACTAAAGACACCCAGGAAAGTGAGCTTCCAGAGCTGCTGCAGGATAAGCATTGAAGTGAGGGATTAGTGGCATTGTATCTTTTACTGTAATTTTTAAAATACTTAAACATTCACTTTGTTTTTCAATCATGTCTCATATTTCTGACACCAAGTATGTGAGTTTTCCATGCCAAACACTTCTCTAGTTCTCTGTAGACACCAGCTAGGTGTCTTACAATTTAATTCAGTTCTAACATTAGCTACCCAGAGGTAACACCACTGACCCCAGGTCAGGGGCGAAGTCCTACAAGCCAGCTGCCAATAGTAAGCTGCCAGTAGTAAGCTAGTGGTAAGCTGTAGTATTAAGTCGCTGGTAACCCTGTACTAGTTGGCAGTAAATGAGAACTTCCTGTGGTTTTCTCAATTCTTCTTTATGTAAGCAAATGCTCTAGTAAATATCCTTTGATGCTTAGCATGCATATGGGGTATATTTGTAAGAAAAGTTACGGGGACTAGAATTTTTAATGTATATGTAAATTTGAATATTTAATAGATAAGATCAAATAATTTTTTTATCAAATATGACCACAGAATTTTTAACTGATGTATATTATCTTTAAAAATACGTAAGTGAAAAAGCCAAGGGGCAAGCATTGAATGTGGTAATTCCATTTGTACAAAAACTGAGGGATGGAATTCATTGATAATCATGTGCATGTGTATAAACCATATTTGAAGGATACACTAAAATCAATTAATAGTGGTTGCTTTTGGGGAGAACATGGAATTTAGTAGGGTGGAAATGTAGTATGAATCTTTTTGTACTGTTGAGTTTTCTGCAATTCTGCTTTTTTTCTTTTGTTTTTTTGAGACAGGGTCTGGCTGTGCATTTCAGGTTGGTTTTAAACTCACTTTGTAGCCTAAGCTGGCCTCAAACTCTTAGCAGTCTTCCTGCCTCAGCCTCCCCAGTGCAAATATTGCAGGTGTGTGCCACCATGTCCAGATCATTGCATAGATTTTTTCGTTTGAAAATCTGATCAAAATAAAAAGTGAGAAAAACAGCAATGGGAATATATTTGAATATATTCACCCTTAGATTTACATAAGGTCTTTGGGAAATTTTCAGTCTAGTATTAACCCAACTACAAGCACATGGTCAGACCTATACACCCCTGGGCTTTGTGGCTGTGACTGTGAGTCTTGTCAGTATGGCTGTCACAATGATTTGATTCTGTTTTGCTTATTGGCATAAATGATACACATGAACATAAATACATCTCCACATAGGTATATTGCAGATTACAGTGCTAGCTTTAAATAAGAAAGGCTGTCCTCACATACTGTCTGCTCTGCCTCCAGTCCGAGATGTTTATGATTATTTCCGAGCTGTTCTGCAGCGTGATGAAAGAAGCGAGCGAGCCTTGCAGCTCACTCGGGATGCCATTGAGTTAAACGCAGCCAATTACACAGTGTGGTAAGTCACGCACATCATTGACATTTCCTGCTTGCTTTTTTTCCTCTTTTTGTCAGAACGACTTGTCTTTAATTAAATGTTACCAAAATAGTAATTTACTTATGGGGTTAAAAGTCAGAAGCTGAATGAAAAATAATGATCTCTGCCCCATTCCTGCCACCAGAGTCCCATTCACCACAATGAACAATTCTTAGCTGTGTTTTTTCTGTAATTCTGTATATTCTAGATGTATACTAGGTAATATGCTTTATTTAATTATTTTAGACTTCAGTTCCTTCTGTGAACAACACAGAATTCACTCTTTATTTCCTCTCCCTCCATTTACATGAGTAATCACTTTGTGGTTTATGCAGATGCACGTTGATAGTACAATTACACTCTTTTTAGTGGACTGTCTTTTTAGTTTTCTTTGTGCCAATAAGAAATTCATCTCCCAGACTTACAGCTGTAGATGTTTCATTGCTGTTGAACACGACAGGTAATCTTTTAATATTATTCTTTTCTTCAGTGGGTGTCATATATTTGTTCTTCAGCTCTTCCATATGTTACCCTGTTTTCTATATCTCATCTTTTTGTGTGATTTACTTAAACATTTTATAGAGCACATCCTTGCATAGTAGAAAACTTATATAAGAGGATACAGGTACAATATTTGTGATTTATGCATTAAAAAGCCCTTAGTCTCCCTTCAGTTCTACTAAGAGAATTCTACACTGTGAATAATTTTTAGAATTTTACAACTAATTTTCCATTTCCTTTAGCCTCTGTTGTTCAGATGAAGATTCCCAGTCTTTCTTTTTTTTTTCTTTTTGAGATAGGGCCTCACTATGCAGTTGAACTCACTTTATAGCTCAGGCTGGCCTTGAACTCACAGCAATCCTCCCATCTCAGCCTCCTAAGTACTGAGATTACAGGTGTGTGCCACCACACCCAGCTTTTTTTTTGTCTTTTTGAAACAGAATCTCACTTTTCATTTCAGGCTAGCTCACTCTGTAGCCCAGTTTGGCCTTGAACGCAGTAATCCTCTTGCTTCACCCTCCTGAATGCTGGAATTGATATTTTATCTTAAAAGATATAGTACATCTTGTCTCTTATTATATATTGAGTTGGAGATTTTTAACATTTTGAAGTAGACCAGATGAAAACTGTGTCCTTAGCTGTGCTTGCAGTCCACTTTCTGCTTAATTTCAGAAGTGAAAGAGAAATGTTTTATTATTTAGTTAGTTAGGTTTTTTTTTGAGAGAAGGTCTTGCTATGTAGTGCAGGTTGGCCTTGAACTCACTATGTAGCCTAGGTTGGCCTCAAACTTGTGCCAGTCCTCTTGTCTCAGTACTGAAAGTTACAGGTATGCACCACCATGCTGGGCAACATGTTTCATTTTGTAAGTAGTATTTTAGTTGTGGTTTTGAAAGTAAAATATCTTGATAATGTTTCTAATAGAATTAATATTTGAGTAAACTATAATATTGAGAAAGGGACATGTTTGATTTTTATGTTATAGACACCAGTAATCAGAGTATTACCTCAAACTATTTATCTTTTGTTTAAGTTTCAAAAATTTACTTTTCTTCCATCTCATATTTGTTGCCTTTTATTAATTTCACTTTAAGTGCTGGATTCTTCCAATTATCAGATACTTGTATGAACTGGGACAATCACAAGCACTTACTTTATTATCGGTTATATAGAATAACCACCAAAAATTTATCTAACATCTCATTGCCATATTTGACACTGTTATAGACAGCTTGCATAGAATACTGAGACCTTGGATGTTTGCTGTTTGCCATAGGCATTTCCGGAGAGTTCTCTTACGGTCTCTTCAAAAGGATCTTCATGAAGAAATGAACTATATCACTACGATAATTGAGGAACAGCCCAAAAACTATCAAGTTTGGTAAGTTGGATATATGCTAATAGTATTTGTAGTGAGATGATGAGGAATTATTTGTTTCTTTAGTACTTTACATTGGCGCTCATGTTACCTCATCATAGGGCTGTTAAGAGGATTACATGAGGAAACTGTCTGTGTAGCCCTGACTTCGTCCAAGCCCCATACCCTGAAGGTTCTACTGCTCCCAGTAGCATCACGGGATGGGGACCAGACCTTTAACACATGGTTGCTGGGGCACAGTTAAGATTGTGTAACAGGTTATAACTATAATAGGGTTTTCTCTGACAACAGAGTGAAGAGTGGAGTGAAATAGGTTTATAGTCCTGGAGGCTTGGGCCACTGCAGTGGTGTAGGTTAGAAGAGATGAGTGCAGGTATAAGAGAGATAACAAGTTCAAGAGAAAATTTGGAGAGAAAAGCAATAGTTTTTTGTTTGTTGTGTTTGAGGGGTTTTTATGTTTTATTTTTATTACTATTTTTAAGATGAGGTTTCACTGTGTTGCCCAGGCTGGCTTTGAACTCATGACCCCCATCTTTAGCCTCCTGAGTAGGTGGGATAACAGACACGTACCGCCATGCTAGGCTTGAAAAGCAACAGGGTTTTTTTTTTTTTTTTTTCCTCTATCTTTTTGAGACAGGGTCTCACTATGTAGTTTAGGCTGGTCTTGAGCTCACTTTGTAGCCCAGACTGGTCTCAAACTTACAATGACCTTCCTACCTCAGCCTCCTAAGTGCTGGGATTATAGGTTTGTGCTACCATGCCTGGCTAGTAACAGTTTTTGAGTTGAATTTATTGAGGAAGTGAAGAGAAAGAAGTTTACTTTTGGCTCAACAACCTGGACAGCTGGGTAAATGGTGGTGCTATCCCTTGGTGAATTTCGAGACAAAACAGACATTTTGGGGAAAGACAGGATCAGTAATGGACAAGTGGATGTAAAGCTGTTCAATAAGTGGTTGAAAAAATGCTTTCCTGTAGTGAGGAGCAATGTAGGCATATTGGGAGTTGTCTGCTTTCTGGAAGTGGTAGTTGAAGTCAGAGGTGAGGATACTGGAGAAAGGAAGAGAATGTTGATGTTAGAACAGGAGGACCCTCAGGCAAGAGGTAGAGAAGGCATGGGTTCGCTTCCCAGCACCAGCACACATGCACGTGTGTGGGTGCGCATGCATAGACACACATACACACGCTCCTTGTGAGAGGCAGAGAATTCTGGGGAGCAGCGGGGATAAAGACTTAGCAGGGGAAGAGGAAAGAGTGCCTTCCTTCCACATGCAGACAAGTGGGAGTGGGATCTGCAGTCTGGCCCTGCTGGGTCATAATCTACATAATCAGATGTTTTCATGAAGGACTGCTTTAGACAATTTTCAGGGACAGTTTTTAGAACATAATTGACCCGGCAGTGAATAACTCAACATTACTTGACAAATGATCAACATAGTAACTGTTTTACAGATTTTCATTTGTAGAACAACTTACATAAACAACTTTATCACTGTAATTTCTTTTTTAACTTGATTATTGCATTCCCAAGAAATTATGTTATAAAATAACTTAGTGCACCAGGGATGGTCTTACCTGCTTGTCATCCCACTACTCCGTGAGTTGGTGAGAACCCTGCCTTCTAAAAGAAAAAAGGGCATAGGGGTGTAGTTTTGTGCAAAATCTCTGGGTTCAATTTCCAGTGCTGAAAAAGTATTTTTAGTGAGAAAAAGTCACTTACCTTGTGATTAAGGTGCTTCTTTTTTTTTTTTTTTTTTTAATTTTATTTTTAAGACAAAAGAACCCAGAATAACACAGGAACAATGTAGAAAATACCAAGTTATAGAGAAGATAGTAGGGAACTGGCACTGGATGCTGTATAACATAATGTTATCTTCGTATTTGTTATAACAAAAGCAATAAAGGAAATACCGAATTAGAGGAGATAGCAGGGAACCATCACTGGATGCTGCATTACATAGTGTTGTCTTTGCATTAGTTAACACAAAAACAATAAAGGAAACACCAGATTACAGAGAAAATGGTAGGGGGCCCCCACTGGATATTGTATTACATAATGTTATCTTTGTCATTATTACTCAGTTATATAGATGATGGCTTGTTCGATTAATAATTTTCTCCACCTGACCTCCGTTGTTCTCCCACCCTGTCAGTGGTCTTCCCATTTGGTAATAACTGCACTTTTGGTTTGTTTACTCCCTCATGCTCTTACTTTGGAAAGGGACTTGGCTGCTTCTAAATGTGCTGTACAATACGTGGGTGTACACAAATTACTATGGCAGGAGGTGGAGAAGCACCCTTTGGCAAGCCCTCATAGCCGTCGGGTGTCCAATCGGGTAGGTGGGGTTACACAGCAAATCGCCAGGCTCTGTCAGTGGGTCCGCGTCTGTAGGCTCAGGCGAGTCTTCAGGGCTGTCCCAGGGGCTGGGCAGAGTGCCTGGTACCCTGGAGGTGGGGTGGAGTGCCTGGCATGACCCAGGGGCCAGGCAGAGTGCCTGGCACACCCTGGGTGCTGGGCAGAGTAAAATTTATTTAGTTATTTGTTTTTTTCTAATGAATTGACCATTACATTTCTAAAGTTCTGAAATGGCCAACAGACCCTAGAAAGATACCACGTTAGGCTCCTGCTTGAAACCAACAGCTTCAGAAAACTGTTGGCCTTGATTCAGGGCCACAAGGTGCTTCTATATAAAAATCTGTAGTTATAAAGTTTAGACAACACAGGCATCCTTGTTTTTGCTAAAGAGAAATAGCTTTTGTTTCCCGGATACTGTAGATACTGTCATTAACACTGATTCACCCACTGTTACAGAAAACAGGACACAGACCCATTACTTAACCTATGAAATGGTTATTGAAAACTAAGCAGTGTTTCATTTGCAACATATTTTCAACTGCCCCCTGCTACAGTCCCTTCTGATCAGTAGAATACAACTAATGCAAATCCTATATCCTAGTTAATCATTTTTAAGTTCATGCTATGAAAATGTGTGCTCTAATCTGCACTTAATAGGTTTTAAATCATAGGAATCAGAGAGAACATTTCAGTATTTTGTACCAAGAAATTAGTTTGATATACTGGAGGAACTGACTTTTAAATTTTAAGTGTATAGTTCAGGCTGGCCTTGAACTCACTATGTAGCCCAGGTTAGCCTTGAACTCATGGTGATCCTCCTGCCTCAGCCTCCTGAGTGCTGAGATTACAGGTGTGCACCACCCCATCTAGCTAGGAATTAATTCTTGACATTTTCCTAAATTACAGAATTTACTAGGAACATGGTAAAATACTGTAAATGTTCACTGACTTAAAAGATATGCTAAAATAAATTTAGACACTTTTTTTACATTTTCTTCTTGGAAGTATTTTTTTCTTAATATTCTGTAAGAAGAATTTTTACATTTTCTGTGCCTGTAGAAAAGGTCATTCATGAAACATTAAATTTTTGGCCTTTTTCTGAAATTACTGCTCACATTAGTATAATGAATATTATAATAAATTGTTAAAATACCATCTTCATTGAGATACAATTTATATATTGTTCATCCATTTAAAATGCATAACTCCAGAGGTTTTTAGTATATTTACAGATGTGTGCAGCTATCCCAGAGTTTCAGTTTTGTTTTATTTTGTGTGCTTTGAAGTGTAGTGCTAGGGATGGAATCTGGAGCCTGTCAGGTGCAAGGCAAGTGCTCTGCTATGGAGCTGCACCCCCAACCCCAAAGTGAATTTTACATTTTTACTTAAGTATTTTTGTAACTATTTTAGCTAAAGAAAATTATAAAAATGGAACCCAAAATAAATCTCTTAGTGTCTACCTAGTGCAGAAATTCCTCTTTTGATAAACTTGCAATCTTTCAAAGCTATTTGATGTTTCTAAGGTCAGAGTGAGTTGAGTTCTGCCCACTAACTGCTGGGAAGAAGTGTCACTTTTGTGGTAACATTTTGAACATAGGGAAATCTGACAAACTGTTTAAGTATAGGAACTTCTATACTTGAGAAAACAGTACTGTGTTTTTTCCAGTTTCACATTGTGTCATGTTTCAGAATCTTGAGTCAGAGGATTATGATTATCAAAAGATAACTGTATTCCCAGCTTGAGCTTGAGGTAACAGGTCTCTAAGGCCTCAGTATATGATTTTACAGGTTTCTTTATTTTTTATTGGTACATTAGGTATACATATTAATCACATTCATCATAGGGAACTTGTACCTGTCCATAATATATCTTGCTGCTGCTTTTTTTCCCATTCCTGTCTCCTCCCCTCAATCCCTTTTCCCCTCACTTACAAAAGCTTTGTTTCCATTTTTTCCTTGTTTTTTTCATGTCTCTTCTTTCCTTTCTCCCTCCTCCCTCCTTTGTTCACCTTCTCATTTGAACATTTTCTTCCCATTTCCCAGTATCTGTTACACTTTTTGGTCCTTATTTACACTTTTGGTTTCTCACACCAAAGAAGCAATGTGGTATTTACACACGTGTCCATCTGATTTATTTCACTGAAGAGTATGGTCTCAGGGTGAATCCATTTAGATAAATTACTCAAACTTATCCTTATTTATGATAAGAGTAGTACTCCATAGTAGGAAACTCCCCCCCCATCTTCTATATCCATTCATTGGTTGATGGCCATTTGGGCCGTTTCTCTCAAGTATTAGTGTTCTGAAATTTTCTCTTATTGTTTCTTTTTGTGTTAACTTTTCTCTCTAGTAGAGTCTTGAAAAGTAGACTTGTTTCTTATGTGTCCTTCTCATCACATGGATCACCCATGCAGTTTATGTTCTTTGGTAAATTAACATAGAACTTCTTTCCCTTCTCCAAACTTTAGGCACCACAGGCGAGTATTAGTGGAATGGCTGAAAGATCCATCGCAGGAGCTCGAGTTCATTGCTGATATTCTTAATCAGGATGCAAAGAATTACCATGCCTGGCAGCACCGGCAGTGGGTCATTCAGGTATTAGCCTTCTTGTTGCAATGTTTTTCTGATTTTTGTTTTTAAACTTGATTAAATAATTAAAATGACTATTAAAGTATACTTCTGAGGCAAAACATGCATATAATTATTATAGACAACATAACAAAAATTGAGATACTTAATTAAAACTTGTACCCTTCATGTTGATTAACCTTTATAATGTCTTTGAATATGTTGATGAATAGCTTCATATTAGAGAATAATAGTAAATTTTAAATATAATTTACATTACAATTTAATGTTTGACAGAAAATCTAGTGCCAAAAGTAGTAAATTTTTAATATAGCTATTTTAATTGAGGGCATATTACATATTTTAAAAAATCTATAAACCTTGGAATGTGAGTTTACAGCAACTGCTTTATATTTTATTTCTACCCATGATTAAAACTTTATGCTAAATCCTGAATAGAATAGTTAAACTCCCACTCCAGACATTTTATTTATTCCAGCAAACAGTTCTACTATTGTTTTCTATGACGTTTTTCCAGGGAATGCTACTTTCTGCACTATACATTTTGCCAAATAGTTTTTTTTTTTTTTTTTTTTTTTTTTGCCAAATAGTTTTTACTTAAAAATTTAAACTTTCTTTCCTCTTTCTCCTCCTCCTCCTTTTCTTCCCCTCCTTTTTTGCAGTACTCAGGACTGACTGGGGCTGTTACATTGAGCTATATCTCTAGCCCATTTTAAACTTTTTTATTTTGAAACCAGGTTTCAAATAAATTACTACATGTCTAAATTGTCCAGGCTTGGCTTGAACTTTCAGTTCTCCTACCTCAGTCTCCCAGAGTGCTGGGATTACAGTTATCACCACACCCAGCTAAAATGATATATTTTCTAAAAGTATAATACTCAGTTTTTTTTTTTTAATTTTAGTCATAAAAATTGTCTCACCACACACGCTTACAGATACATGCTTTTATATATGCTACACATACATACATGTTCATCTACTCACAACTTGAAAAATGGAATATTACCCATGTCTTTGAAGAACTACCTAACTCAATGTTTCTTACTAAATTACAAGATTCCCATGAGACAAGATTCCAAAATATCCTTCAATTATATTGCAGCTTAAAGTTTCTACAAATAAAGTACACATAGTTTCTCCCTTGATTTTACTTTTGTTATAGTTTCATGTTTCCAGCACTTTTTTAAAAGATAAGATTGATACTGTCTAGAAGTGGTAGTATACACCTGTAATGCTAAGCAATCTGGGCATAGACAGAAGGATCAAAAGCTTGAGCCCAGGTTAGGCAGTTAGCAAAATGCTGTCTCAAAAAAAAGAGACTGAAACGAGAGTCACCAAACGTTTGAGGACAGTTTGGACCACACAGCCGATTCTGTCTTAAACAAAATAAAACAAAACCCTAGCAGTCTGGGGCTGTGGCTCAGCATGAGGCCATTGGTTTAAACCCTGTCCCGGAGGCTGGCGGATGCTGATTTTAGCTACAATCAGGTGTAAGTGATTTGTGACAACTAAAAGTGCAGAGAATCTCTAGGCGTTCATATGCTAAATAAAAAGGAAAAAAAATAACTTGTCCCAGGGTAGGAAGTGAGACACATACACATTCTTAAATACGTGCAAGCCAGTGGTTCTCAAGCAGTGGTGGCTGTGCTGCTTGGTGACAGTGTCTAGTGGCAGTTTCGATTGTCACATTGTAGGGGGATGTTGCTCCTGGAATCTAGCGATAAAGGACGGGGATGCTGCTAAATAAACATTCCAGAATGCACATGACAACCCCACACCAAAGAATCGTCTGTCCAGACTCTCAGCAGCTCTGATGCTGAGAAATTCTTGAGATTTTTCTACATGGAAAGCCATTTTTAAGTATTTCAGTTATTTTCAGTGAAAATTTCATTAATTTATTATATTCTTTGATCATTTAAAATAGGACTAAAAATGGAACAGCTCTTTAAAAACTTTTTAAATTGTGATGAATCTTAGCTTTTTTTGTGTGAAGAGAGTCTTACTAAGTTGCTAAGTGGCCCACCTTTGATTTTTCTGTCTCATTACCCCAAAGTGCTGGAGATAGAGGCCCAGCTCAGATTTTAGGGCTTTTTTTTTTTTTTTAAAGAGATAGTCTTACTATGTAGTTCAGGCTGGCCTTGAACTCACAAGGCCCATGCTAGCCTCAGCTCAATGGCAGTTCTCCTCTTTTGGCCTCCTGCTTGCAGGGATTACAGGCATGCACCACCACACCCAGCAAGTTTTAGGGCTTTTGTTTTGCTTTGTATTTTTTTGTGACCCTGGGATTAAGCCCAGGCCTTCAAACCTGTGTAAATTCCTGGTCTGTATGTTGTTTGACAGTAATACTTGAAGTTAACTGTACTAATGCTTCTGAAGTAAAGGAGTTGAGAACTCTTCTGTCTTCCAAGCCCAAAACAGAGTAGGTGTACTTTACATGTATTCCATTTGTGTAAGGTACATAGAAACTAATTAACAGTGAAATAAACACATGCAAAGTAAGACTCAGCAATAAAAGGAGTATAATAGTGTTGTGGGAAAAACTGAGTAAACTGTAGTAGCCAGGAGCTCCGGAGAAGAAGGGAGTGTTACTGATGCTAGCAGACCCCAGAGGAGCAGTCTCCAGAGTCTGAGGTGGTGGTCACAGAGAGCTTGTCTCCTTTACGGGGTGGTGAACAGAAGTTACAAGAAAAAGGTAGGCTTTCGCTCGAGGCCAGGCGCAGTGGGT
The DNA here is from genome assembly GCA_004027595.1 of Dinomys branickii. Taxonomy (NCBI): domain Eukaryota; kingdom Metazoa; phylum Chordata; class Mammalia; order Rodentia; family Dinomyidae; genus Dinomys; species Dinomys branickii. Next base: position 77,433 of record PVLD010002344.1, on the reverse strand, counting down.
CTGTGTGATGAGCATAGTGATGAGCACAGCTGCGTGTGCAGCAGGTTGTTTTTAGCACATTTAGGAGTCTCAGTTTGATGACAGATCATATGTTTGGCTGAGTTCAGTGACAGAACAGAATGGCTGCAGTTGGGTCAGGATTTCTACCTCAGTAGCTTGAATGGATCTTAAGGGCATTGTACATAATAATGAGAAAAGATCATCTGAAAGTGTCTCATACTTGTGTCGTTCATTTAGGTATTTTAGAAGTATTACAATTCTATAGGGAGCAGTGGCTAATAAGAATTAGGGAATGGGGGGTGCAACTACAAAAGGACAGCCCAGGGCAGCTTCTGTGTTCGAGGCAGCGGTTCTGTCTCGTGACTGCGGTGGTGCTTACACTATCTATGGGGCAGAACTCCTGGAACCGAATGCACCCACACCACTACTCCGCCCCTCAGCATGTGCGCTCAAATGGATACACATAAAATCTGAATGAGGTCTGTGTTTTGTTAAGGATAATATACCCCCCCCAAAAAAAATAATAATATACCAGTGCACTTTTCCATTTGGGGATTGGGCTTCCGTTAGTAAGATAATACCTTTGGGGAAAACTAAGTGAAGGGTACACAGAACAATTTATTTTATTTTTCATTATTTTTTTATTTATAAAGAAGAACAAAAATACAAAAACCAAATTCCAAAACAGTATGATAGGAGGGTAACAAGGGTTTAATATATTGCATATTGTTATCTTTAAATTACTCAAGAGTATGAGATATCAGCATTTAATTGTCCAAACAATATTTGCACAGACCTATCTTTTCAGTGAACTGAGAGACATTAGTAGTGGAACTATCTTAACTATCTTTTATATATATTTCTTCTCTTTTGCTTTTTGCTTCCTTCTTTTTTCCCATTCCCTTAAACCAGTTTCTCTTTCCTTTTGAAGTTTCTTCCTAATTTTACAATATCTATTGTACATTTTGAATTACATTTATTCTAAATTTTCTTTGATAACTTCTTTCCTGCTTTCCATATATATCTTCTGTGTGTGTCTTACCCTCTTCTCTTCTTAACCTATAGCTATCTCTTCTTTCCAAATAAGTGATAATTCCTTTGTCTTCAGTTTGACCTTCTTAGCTTTGCTGATATTTTATGTATTCTTATTGCATAAGAATGAGACATTCTGACTGGATTTTTCTTTAAATTTTCTTTTAGGAATTTAGACTTTGGGATAATGAATTGCAGTATGTAGACCAACTTCTCAGAGAGGATGTGAGAAATAACTCTGCGTGGAACCAAAGATACTTCGTCATTTCCAACACTACTGGCTACAATGGTCATGCTGTATTAGAGAGAGAAGTCCAGTTAGTATTGTCCTCCTATTGACCACTCATTAAAAATTTTCATGCCTACCATCCCTTGGGCATTGGGGCTATAGCAGAGCTCAAGACTGTCCCAGATCCTCCCAGTTGAACTAAAATAGGACAGAATACAGAGATGAAACAGAATGATTAAATTTACAAATAGTAGGGCATACCCTTACATTGTAGTGTCAAAGTTTCTTAAAATATTGTTGCTACCAAGGGTCAAAAAGAAAGCAGATTTCATGCTGGGTGTGGTGGCACATACCTGTAATCTCAACACTGAGGAGGCTGAGGCAGGTGCATCACAATGAGTTCAAGCCCAGCCTGAACCACAAAGGGAGACCCTGTTTCCAAAAACAAAATAAAAAACAAAGAGAATGTTTTCTTAGTGTCTAGGAAGTCTTATTTTAAATCTGTCTCATTAAATCCTGTTTCATTTTAGGCAATAGTTCCCAAGTATAAGTGTCTCTAGTGTAGGATTGGGTTGGGAAGTCACTGTGGGAACTGTTGTGTGTCCCGTAGAGTGTTTAACAGCATTTGTGTGTTTAAAAAGAAATCTTAGCGAGCCAGCATGGTGATACACACTTCCAGTTCTAGGACCCTGGGAGGCTCAGGCAGGAGGATCACAAATTCAAGCACTGCCCTTGGCGATGATTTAGTGAGATCCTGTCTCAAAAAAAAAAGAGAAGAGGAAAGAGAAAAGGGCTAGGAATAGAGCTGGTTCCCAGTGCCGCTAAACATTTCTGTACCTTCCCAAATGCCCCTTTCAGACAGAATCACCCCTGGTTGAGAGACGCCAACAAAAGCTGTCCTATGAACCAGAATGTTTCTTTTTTTTGAGACAGGATCTTACTGAGTTGCCCAGGCTGGGGGTTTAACTTCTGATTCTTCTGCCTCAGCCTCCTAGAGTGCTAGGATTACAGGCAAGCCCCACCATGCTTAGTAATATTCATTTTTCTCTGACCTTATTTGTCTATTTTGTCTCAGTGTCTGTTTCAGAATTTGAATATGCATATTGTTTTAGAGCAGGTGCAGTTGTTTTACTGCTGCTGGAAGAGCTGATTTTACGGTGCATACTCGTTGTCGCCCTCCTCTCACTTTGCTAATGTCGAGGCACCTGTCCTGCATGTGTGGCTCTGGTGATGGTTTTTGTCCCATGATGGGTCAAGTGTGGAGTTTTTCACTTGGGGCATCATGTCAGAGTAAAAGCTTCAGATTTTGGAGCATTTTACATTTTCAGATAAAAGATACTCAATCTGGATTAGTAATATTTACTATATGCCAGGAATTCCAATGTAGTTTTTGTAACATTTCAAAGATACTCAAAAGAACTTGAGGTTTCAAGTAATTCTGTAATTGGTTTCGGAGCACTTAGGCAGTTGGTGCATTTAGGATTTGCAGCCAGATAGTCTAACATTGAGTCCATGTTTTATCCATGACAATGGTTGATACTTTAGTGCACATGAATGTAAATACAATTTTAGGTATTGGGAAAAAGGAATTAATCTACAGAGACTAGCTAGACCTGCAACATATTTTTATGAAGAACTGAAAACATTAAGTCATGTGAAAGGAGTTGGAAAAATCTCTTCATAATACTGAATGAGTTTATTATTACTCTGTATGAAAAATACCTGATTTTAACAGCCCTATGAGAGCAGCACTGTTAACTTTAGTCAGCAGTTTACTCAGCTAAGCAAGTATAGAGTGGAGCAGAGTTCTGTAATTTACTTAGAATTCATAGCATTGGGTCTCAATTATATCTACTAATTGGGTTAAGGAAAAGAGAAAATATAGAGGAGGTTCCATTTTGACTGGGAATAACATAGTTTACTAGTAACCTTGTTTTAGAATATAAGAAATATATGCTGGTGGTCTTTTTATTTTTTGTCTGTATGATTCCAGTCTGATTTTTATTATAGTTCCCATCATTATATTATTCTTTTTCAGTGACTAAGGCTTTGTCATGCATAAGTAGATGGTTGACTTGTTCTCAAAGTTTTCTTACAGAAAAAGGAAAGTCTTCCTGTTTTAGGTGATATTTCCTACAGAAAGAAAAATCTTCCATACTCAACTTACTGTGAATTGAAGCTTGTTTTTTAGTTTAATTTAATTATTTTATTTTATTTTACTTTACTTTTATTTTATTTTAAAGCAGGGTCTTACTATGTATTTTAAGCTGGTCTTGAACTCAGGCTGGCCTCAAAATTACTGTGATCCTTTTGCCTCAGCCTCCTGAGTCCTGGGATTACAGGTGTGGGCCACCACAGGGGGTGCATTGAAGCATTGGGTTAGTTAAGTATCCTTCCCCAGAATTCACCCAAGAAGTAGAAGAGGGCAGAAGTATGTAAATAAGGCATGACCAGCTGCAGACTTAAGTGTTCTCTAGTTTAGATAGGAGCTGGAGAGGTACTCCAGTCAGCTGAGAGACGAATATGGAGACAGATGTGAGTGGGAGCAGGTATACAGGCTGTGCTGCAATCTTTTAAAAACTGTATCAAGTCATTGCATTGTGCCTTGAAGGTTCTGCTCATCTGTGGGATTTTTTTCTTACAGGTACACTCTGGAAATGATAAAACTTGTACCACATAATGAAAGTGCATGGAACTACTTGAAAGGGTAAGAGGTTGTTTTCTGGTTTTATAACAAAAAATGAACAAGCTGCTAATACATGCACATGGAATGTGTTCCATACTCAGATTTAAAAGGATACTAAAAAATTTCTCATGTTTCTGGATCTAAGCAGAGCTGTAACAGGGTTATGATAGTCCCCAAGAACTGTGCCTGTGTCTATGCGCTTTCCACTTGCCGAGCACATACCAGCACAGTTTTTAGAACAGCATATGAGTGAACAGTAATACATGCTTAATTGTACTTGTGAATCCTCTAGTGTGTATGCCAGAGAATGGAATATATACATTCAGGTTCTGCCCAGCTCAGGAATACAATGAAGCAGGCTGTCCAGAGAGACTTTAGTTACAAGTCTTACAGTGTAAACACAAAGGTGTCATTGCCTGGCCACTGACAAAAGCAGGCTTCCCTTGCTGACCTTTGGCCTTCAAGGAAGCAGGTTTAAAGGGCAGAGTGGAGCCCAGTCATGTTTGGAGTTCAGGGCCTGGTTCAATTTTAAGAGGATGATTTACACTGAACGTGGTGGTGCCTGCCTACAACCCCAGCACTCTGGGAGGCAGAGGCACCAGGGATCACAAGTTTGAGCCCAGCCCAGGAGATCTGGCAAGACTTTGTCTCAAATTAAAAAAAAAAAGTTATAAAAGGTCTGGGGATGTAGCTCAGTACACAAAACCTGGGTTCAGAAAGGAAAAGAGAAGGGGCAGAGAGGGAGAGAGAGTATGATTTATTTTCTGCTGTAATTTTGTGCTACACAGTTGTTACAAATCACTACTTTTAACCTTCGTGATTTTTTAAACTAAACCCTCATGATTTCACTCAGTTCTTTTTTTTTGTTTTTTTTTTTTAAATAAAGGTACAAAAACATATTAACAAACAGACACCAATTAGCATAAAAAATAGTACAATCACAACTGATCTATAGACAAGGTGACATGATCTCAACAGTGGTTATTGCTTTATCCATTGATATCTTCGAAGTGTAAATATATGAACCCATATACAGACATGCAAAATTGGTCAGACCATTAATCCTCTCAACAACAGAAAAACAC